>OMLB01044094.1:0-15372 GCA_900302555.1 Myripristis jacobus | reverse complement strand
TGTGTGTGTGTGTGTGTGTAAGAGAGAGAGAGAGAGAGAGAGAGAGTGAGAGAGAGAGAGAGAGAGGCATTGTAACCAAGACTGACTGAGTGGGGTTTGCACACTTTGCAGCCCTTGACAGCCCAGGCAGTGATAGTGTCTCCATCTCCAAATCTGATCCACTAGTCAAGGAGGAACAACTGATGTAATTCCCAACTTTCCTAGCCTCCAGGCACGTTTGTCATATACAGTATGGCCTGTGAGGCTGGTATTTTATAGTACCACTTACTGTGCTGGTTAAGTTTGCATCCTCCCTCCAGGATGATTTGTCGCGTTTCCATCAGGGCGAGTAATTTATCTTCCGACAGACCTTGACGTTCCATTTCCACACTTGGAGGTGGGTTTAAATAGTACTCCATTAATATTTGATAGTCTCATGCTGGTTTTTACGCAGGTAATTGTTTACATTTTGCATTGTGGCAAAATTGATATAGAGGGGCTTACATTTCTGTGCTGATTCTTTAGATTCCTTGCATCGATTTGCAGTGTTGCAAGTCCGCTGCTAGTGCACTTAGCTCTAAAAGTGAATGGCAGCTAGAAAGGGGACTCCAACCTGCTGCCAGAAACTTGTATTATACACACTCAAGGTGGTGAAAGGTTGTATAAAATAATAAATGCTGACGCCATAAAGCTATACAGGGCTCGACAGTGTCTGTACTGTACCTTGGGACTTCACACAAGCAAATACAACCCAAACTGAGCAACTTCAGCTCTTGTTATATTTCCCTTTAAAACTTGGGGCTGTGTCAGATATACTGTAGCTGCTGAAGCTGACTTTTTCCCTATAAACTCTGACCTGCTTTTAAGGCCCTTTAGCTTTTGAATAACCTGTAAATAGGGTAGAATACAAAAACACAATGCAAACCTACAATGGAGGTTGCATGCTTCCTTGTCAGCCTCAGAGACTATATCAAATAAAGTTGGCTACTTAAATTGAATGAGCAAGTAACCCAGCATTAGAGACATCAGACATCACTGTACCTGTACCTTTTTGCTGGCTAAATTTTAGATTGGCATCTAATTAAGCAAGCCAAGAAACACTGAAATCAACTTACAGGCTGACAGATCACATGTTGTAAATGCACAGCAGTGTTAAAATAGTGAGCTTTCTGTCTGGTTGCTGAGAAATTTATCTAAAGCTAGCATGTTCACATGAAATGCAAAAGCTGTACGACTAATATTTTTTATTTATAGCACATTTCGTACATTAACATGCAATGTGCAATGTATATCATAACTCATAAAAGTACACTGAGTATAAGATAAGATAAAAAGCTGACAGGCCAACAAACACACAAGACAAGTGCAGAACAATGAAAATATTATGCTGGTGGATGATGGCTTTTATTGGTAACATGCAAAGACTGCAGAGTAACAAACACAGAGCTGACCCCATCACTGTGCACCATTCATGCCTTCTGATGAGAAACTCTTGATTGAGGAGTCCCAGTTTGCTAAATTGGAAGTCTGTTAAATTAATTCCATGCTATACATGAAAGGTCAATCCACTTTTCCAGCCTATCAAGGGAAATGTTGTGATAAACAGTGAAGGCCACAGTCTAAGAGTAGAAGAATAGAGAATCATTTTTCACACTTCTTTCAAGGCATAGAGAAAAATCCCACACACCGGCCTGACCCTGCCTGACTTGAAACTAGGTGCCTGGACTGAAATGTTCTCTGTAATGAAGACCTGAGCTGAAGATCTTGCGTGGATCTTCATGTCAGAGATCTTCTTCAGGTCTCTGATAAAGTTTGTGATAAAGTCCTTGTTGCAAGTCAAGCCAGTGTGCAGGATTTTTCTGTATGGCTTTTTTTGGTTTTGTTCCTACACACCTGCCTCACGACTAGGTTGACCAGACATCCTGGTAAATTCAGGACAGTCCCGACTCACGTTAGGATTATTAGTATTAGTTATAGCCTAATAAAACATTAACTACTGATGACTGTGAAACATTATTTTGGTGTTGCCCACAGATGGGCACTATTATATCTGTAGCCTAAAAGAATTATGGCTTAATGTGCGTCATGCAATTTTGACTTGCATGTGTTTTACGAGCTCCTTCGTCCCAAATTTCACCCGTGTGCCTTGATATTTCCCCCTTTTATTACAGCTGATTGAAAAATCACCTGCATTCTTCACCACAGCAGTTTCTACTCACACTGTAACTGTAAAGTTTATGTAGTCTGTCAACTTTTTCAGCAGAAAACTACTTTATGCAGAACATCTTCATCAGCTGTACTAAAATATTAAAATGAAACCTGTGGCAGTAAAACTAGATCAACAATGACATTGTCAGAGTGATGTTTACAGGATGCTGTGATTCTGCTGCTCTGTCTCTAAAGAAAAGCACAACTTCATCACATTTAGGCACAGAGAGCAGAGCAGGGCCAGTCACAGGGACACGGTTTATCATCTGATAAGTGGTAGAAAATAATGCTTGAGGACTGTCATTGTCGTTGGTCATCGTATTTGAGAGGTATGCTCTCCTTGCAATGTTCTTGCTCTTATTATATAGATGAGACGCTATCTTTAGAGTTGTCATAGTGGAATTGCAGCGTGGTTTTCCTGTGTTTACATGCTGATCTGCAACATTGTCTCGTCAGCCATGCTATTTCTGCATTTTTACAGGGAGTATTGGTTTTATTTCTGACTGTTTTACTCTAGCTGGGGCGACAGAATCAATAGTTGCCCTTAAAAGCTATTGGCTAGATCAATGACAGAGGATAGTGGCAATAAAGGAGATTGACTGTTAAACAGTGCCATGAAAATTTCAGCTTCTGCTGAATCAAGGCAACAAGTCTTTACAGTATGTTATTTATTGTATTAAAAACCTATTGCATGCCTTAGTAAACTGAACACAATTATGATCAGAAATTGCATTACAATTTGCAATGTTGTCACCATGGAAGCTGAAGTCGGAAGTCATCATATGGTAGTTGGGTGTGTTCAGACCTATCTATGCCATGGGCCGTGGTTACACTTGTTTTTTTCAATTTGACTTTGGTCATCCAATCATGCCAGGGCGCAGTAAGTGTCAAGTCTGTACACTGTGAGATCGGATCTTGACATTTTGATCAGTCAGCATGCCGAGGTGGCCTGGCTCGCACTGAGTTTGGATCTCATTGAGGTGTGGACAGCATGTGGGCACAATCTGGACAATTTATCAATACATGTACTGAAATAGATCAGGCAGGTCGCACTGAAGTGTGTGGAGACACATCTGGGGACACAGCTGAGTTCTGATCAGGCACATCTTATCACAAAAGTGTCAGTGAAAAAACAAGTGTAATCATAACCAAACGGGGCAAGGGTGCTCCACAACCTGGGACTGAGATTTTTTTTTTAATTCCCAAAATATTTTAGCCCATTTGTTAATAATGAGAAAAATTACTTACAGATTACTTATAGATTTATCCTTGTAAAAGTCGGAACAAAAATCTCAGTTCTTGTTTTTGTGAAAAGGGGAAATCTGATATAAAATGATGAATGTGTTGTCTCCTTTTCAGACTGACCATAAACGCAGAATGCCAGTTGCAGCTGCATAACTTTCCGATGGATGAGCACTCCTGTCCACTCATCTTCTCCAGCTGTGAGTACACCTTGGCCAAGGCTTTTGCTGTACCACTTGACCATGAGAGCCAGCTCATTCTGCTTTGGCATTGTCAAGCAAGATGGGTTATACTATGACAGTCTAATATTAACCCCTTTCAGTGTGTATAGTGAAAGTAGCCAGGGTCACAAGTTAAAATATTGCTTTTTAGAATATCTTGTCCTCTACAGTGTTTAATTTTGGTATCACAATATCTACTGGGGCAGCCCTTGCTTTTAAACCAGCACTTTAATTTCCTCAGTGTTAAGGGACTGTCACAGGGCTGGAGAGCCACTCGCCCTCACTTCATTTGGCTCACTTGGTTGGGACACTTCAAACTTGCGGGCGGCTCGCATGAATGCACAAATCTCATTGTTAGTGTCTAGGCCAAGTGTTTACAGTCCAAACAGGGAAGAGGGGCAAAACTGCGAGTCAAACCACATGCACGGTTCAATTCACAATTGTATAATCAACAATTTGAATGCCTGTTGAGGCTCTGTTTTAGGTAAAAAGTCTGTTTTTGAAAATGATTTTATATGGTAATATTTTTGTGTTTGTTTAGCATCCAGCAATCTTAATACATATTCATGGATTGTAGTATATATCTTTTTCCATTTCTATTTCTATCTAATTATATTTCATTTATTTTATTATATGTATAATCACTGCATTTTTTCTTTTTTTCTTTTATCTGTTCATTTTATAGCATGTTCTTAAAGCACATATTTCATATATGCACAAACATTCAAGCAAACCTGCAAGCATGTATACACACTGCACACACACACTGCACACACACACACACACACACACACACACACACACAAGTAAGCTTGGCAGTACAAATGTCTCCTGATTCATCCAGAAGTACTATTTTTAAAAGATGATGATGTTTTCCTTCATGTTATGCTCTTGATTGAAGGACATTTATTCTCTGACAGGAGCTGCCTCCCAGGCAATGAGTCAAACATTGTCTCCCTCTTTTTTGCCACTACCTTAAAAAACTGCCTCGATCCTCTTCCTCTGTGTTGTTTTCTTCAGGCAATAAAAACATTTCTGTCACAGCCCTCAGCCTCCAAATAATATCTGTGATAAATTAATTAATTTCAGGAAGTTGAACCTTTAATAAGCCTATTAACAAGAAAAAAACTACAAATTTCAGGTTTTCTCAGATACAGTCTTGATCATAAAGTAAGTCATTGACTCAAAAGTTTGCAAAGGTACTGTATGATATATAATCTAAATTTTGGAGAGATTTGTCATTTACTCACCTTTAAAAGTGATCTTTTTACTTTTTACTATGGATATACTGTAGTGATGTCTTATGACAGCACTATTTAAAAAAATTAGATAGATGCCCTATTAGCCACATATTGCATGATATCAGCCTATTTCAATGAATGCATCTTAATCTTAATTTTATTCCAAACTGAACATTTCAAATTCAAGCTTACAACCAAGATATAGGTTGTGCCGTAACAAAAACAAATTACAGCTTTAGGAGTGTTAACAAAGGTGTCCCACAGGGCTCCATTTTAGTCCCGCTTTTATTCCCAAATATCTGCTTTTTGAGAAAGTTAGTCAGCAGTCATTAGCAGTAAGTTTATCTGTTTATCTATAAAGCTCTTATTGAAACACTTCCGCAGTATCTCTCAGGTCTTCTTCCACATGAGTCCATTCCACATTGTACTAGGGCACAAGTCTATTTGGTCCTAGAAGACCATTGTATCAGGACTGACCTAGGAAGGCTCGCTTTCAAGAGCTCTGCTCCCCACAAGTGGAACAATTACTAAAAACTGGACAGGTTAATCTCTTTTGCATTTAATTTATATTTATTACAATGGATTTAGAGCAGTATGTTTGTGTTTCCACTAGAAAATTTGTTGTTTTTATTGTTTTATTGTTTTATCATTTTATTTTGCTGCTGTTATTGCTAGTTATTAGTATGTTTTATTGCCTTGATACATTTTATTATGCTTTTTTGTTTTTATTGCATTATTATTGCATTTATATTGTTTTTGTTGCATTTTATTGTTGTTATTGTTGTTTGCATTTTGTTATTGTTTATTATGTTATTCTTGTTTTTTATGTATACTTTTGTATTATGTTATTCTTTATTTATCCAGGGTGTCTTTGAAAAATAATGCTTGCTCTTAAGGGCCAACCCTGGTTAAATAAAGGTCTGATAGTCTGTATCTATAGTCCCCTCTTTGAGAGATGAAGTCTTGCACAGGCAACAGATTTTCTTGATGAACACCATTGCCCTGTTTTCACACATGATCCAGATTTGTTGAACTTTTTGTGAAAAACTCTATGCCCAAAGCCCTTCATTTATCACTGGCTGCACCATGTGCTCATTAGTCATTATCAATGACTCAAGTCATCACCCAGTTATCCCATTTTTTCTCCAGGTGTAAATAATACAAAATTGTTCACACACCAATCAAAATCTAAGGATTTTCTCTATGGTCTGTGAGATAACATACACTATATGGACTAAAGTATTGGGCCACCTACACATTACAGCTACAGGAGCTTTTACGACATCCCATTCTAAATCCATAGGCATTAATATGGAATATGCCTTTATGGAGCTTGCTTTGTGCACTGGTGCACAGTCATGCTGGAACAGAAAAGGGCCTTCTTCAAACTGGTACTACAAAGTTGGAAGCAGAGAATCATCCAAAATGTCTTAGAGATAAGATAAAGCATTAAGATTTCCCTTCACTGGAACTAAGGGACCGAGGCCAGCACCAGAAAAACAAACTCATAGCATTGCCCTCCTCCACCAAACTGCACAGCTGGCACAATGCAGTCAGGCAGGTAATGTTCTCCTGGCATTCACCAAACCCAGACTCACAATTATGAAGTATCCAGGACTCAGCAACATCTTCCTCTCTGCATAATTCTGTCCCTAAACTCCATGGAACGTTTTTTATTTTTTTATTATTATTATTTCAGCACAGTGGTGAAAGGTCTATGATTAAAATCCTTACACCGTATTATAGATATTACGGTTGAGGCTTGCGGGGGTGAATAAGACATACAAGGAGTTTTCCCCTGCTGCCTGTGATGTTGATGAGAATCTCTGTCCTGACCTGGCTTAGAGACAGGATACTGACGGAATAAATATGATTTCTTTCTTTATGGACAAACATTTTTCTCATTCATTTATATTTGTAAGTGCTTGGAAATTATTTATTGTTCGCCTTCATCAGTTGCATATTTTTACAGTATGGCTTTTGTGTGATATCTGAAGGTAAAGGTTGCTTTAGACGGAGGATTTTGATTTTGACATGGAAGTTTGAAGTTTATGAAGATGGGGGTGGAGAACTGTATTTGTGTTTAGAGTTTTGATTAATGGAGCAAAATTTCAAGAAATATGTCTTTGCAATCAGGACCAACTGTAAAATCTGCTCTGCTCACCACCCACCACTGCTGTGCCTGTAGACCCCGCCTGCTGTGATCCATTAGACCCATTTCCTGGGCCAAGAAAATTACTGGACATTAGCTTGGTTGCCATGACAATGTGGCTGATTTCTGATTAAGTCAAATTTGCTTACCTTTTAGGCCTTCATGCATCAGGTACATTGGAATAATCAACTGAGTATGACACAAATGAGCTGGATAGATTGATATACAGAAGTAAATATATTAGGAGAGAACCTTTATAGTCTGCACTCAGTACAGGATTATTAGTCTAATACATCACATACCAGGATTAGTATACTATATAGTATACCAGGGAGGGCTAGTTACCTGTCTTCTGACAAAAATAAATAAATATTAAACCCTGAAATAAGTTGTGATAGGCTACATATAACGCAACTGTTTAATTACCATTTTGTGGATATGGTGTTATCTTTTGCTCTCTGAACTCTAGAGACAGAAAACCATTTCAATCAAGGAAACTGAGCAACAACAGCTTTTATTGCAAGATAGAAAATACTCTGGACGAGAGGCAACATTTCATTGAAAGGTTCTGATCATTAGAGCCCATCATGAAATTATTTCATGGGGTGGTAACCCTGTGAAGACAGCATAGATAAATTTCCCTGTGGCAAAGCACACCTTTGCAGAGACAGCCCCTCCTCCGGGATACCAAACCCCTGAGATACCAACTCCTCCACCAGCAGTAGTCTTAATAGACCGTAATGCATCGTAAACACAAGAGGCATTTGCCATTGCTTTAAATATTGCTCTCACAGCTCACAAGAACAAGTATAGGCACATTATGGGAAATGTAGGAAATCACTAAACGAAAGAGACGCAGAGCATGCAGGTTTAGAGGAGCTGGGAATATCAAAAAGGTAAATTACAAACCTTAATCCCAAAATAACTCCTGGAACACATTGTACATCACAGATCAATAACACAGCGACGTAAGAGTATCCAAAGGTAGATATTTTCTCTAGGACGTGACCTGTTGAGTGACTTGCCACTTGCATGATTAAATTTAAGATGGTATCAATCCAGAGCGCTTTTTGAAAGTTACTCTGCCATCATGATAGGCAAATGGGTAGTAAATCTTTTATGAATGTTGTTAATTTATGAATGTATGATAAATTGTGCATCCAGCCTGTTATGAATGTTCCATGCTAACTTCTTGCCAATCTATTCTGTCAAACACATTTATTACTATTACAGAGTTATTTTCAACAGTAAGTTGTTTTTTTGAATTAGAGTCGTGAATGTGGGATTTTTAATGATGTCATTAATACCAAACAAGAGAACTGTAGCAAATGTTAATGGAATTCATTCATCAAGCATGTTTGGAAACAATTAGCAGTTAGGGCAACATCTTCCCCCACAGTTAATGTTTTTGTTAATTGAAAGCTTATTACATCAAATTGCTATCAGGCACGATCATAATTTTGTTAGCTCTTCCAGTTACAATGAATTTGTGTCCTTTCGGCAAAGGAAAATTTCAGAGCGATGCAGCATCAAAGTTGAACTGTTATCCTCAACCCATCATCAAACTCACATGATCAATGGTAAAAGCTCTCCCAGGCACTGTGCACATCATGTGAAGGTCAAGCCCAACATCAAGATGGATTTAGTACATTATTGAACCAAACCTTTCATTTACTCTACTTTCTTGCAGCCTCTGTCTTCATTCCAGACTGTCTTTCATTAGCTGGCCTCCAGCACAAGACAAATGTTGCTCTGCAGTGCCCTAGGTCTGTCTGCATAGGATATCCATCATTAGGATGTGCCATGCGGCGCCAAGGGTCACACACACATGCTCTGTGTAATTGCAGATGGGTATCCGCAAGATGAAATGATTTACAAGTGGAGGAAGAACTCTGTGGAGGCAGCTGACCAAAAGTCCTGGCGCCTGTACCAGTTTGATTTTATGGGCTTGAGAAATACTTCAGACATAATACAGACCACAGCAGGTAAGCTTCCAGCATCTTGCACTGAATCATCCCCAAGTTTAGTATGTGCTAATAATCTAAATTCTGAACTACTGGATGACTTGAGAACATGGCATAGCGTGGCTTAGTTAAACGTATAATAATAACTATGTAGAAAATGTATCTCATACTCTTGCACTTTCCTGTTCTTTACCGTCCCCAGAAAGAGGTGTTAAGGAAATTGTTTGATATTTTTTCTATGTCACCTCTCATTGCAGGATAAATTAAGCCAAGGCTTGTTAGTCGTATTTTCATTGACAAGAAAATGCAATGACTAAAAAGATGATGAATTACCTTTTATCCCAGAGTCCAGAGGATATCTTTATGACCTGGACCACACAGAGGCTGAAGTTAACATTTTGTTAATTAATTATTCTTTGATGTCTGACTCTTCATGTGCAAATCTGTTTACCTGTTGGGACAAAGGTCAAAATTCCTAAATAATCCTTTTTAAGTTTTAAGTTATTGTAGCAGAACTAACAACATACATCCTGAGCACTCATGCATTCATTTTTTCGTTAGTGATATTGAAAAAGAGAGTCACTTTCTGGGGATATTTTGATCTGTCTACTGTAGTTTTGATAATTTGATAATAATCACATAATTTTAAACCATTTATGTGCACAATGTCATGTTTAACTGTGTAAATTATTAAGTAGGTACCTATTGCTACCTGTTGCTAAGTAGGTACCTATGTTATTGGATTTTTTCCCCCTTTGTGTGTGCCAGAATTAGATATTTAAAATAAACTTTCCATGTTCATTCACTCTTATTTGATTCAAAACTGCGTAGAATACAACCTTTGTACAATTTGTATTTCAGTCAGTAAAGACAGAAGATCTATCACTGTGAATGAAAAGCCAACAATCACGTTGTAATAGCGACATGGGACAGTAACTGGTGGGTGTGCTCATGAAAGAAAGTCAAAACTCTTGCCCCAAACTGACAGTGACATTTTGTCAGTGAAAACTGACAAAATGTCTGTTATCCATCAAACTATCCATCAAATTCAGTTTCTGAGTACATTTCAGGAGCAAAATGGGCCACACAGTTAATAAAACTTCAATCACTTTTAATCTGCCGTGCCTAGTTTACACAGTTCTTCACAATGTTGATGAGCATCGGGACCAGTGTCAGCACGTGATTTGCATAAAAAGCAATCTAACATGGGGCTGCTGTTCTGCTTGACCACTTCTGGAAACTCATTTCAGTGGCTACCAGCATGCATTGCATGCAGTCTACATAAACATGAATGTGAGACATGGAAATTGCCGCTCATTTGGGAATGTCCCATAAGGAGCTGTTCCTACTGGTCTGGACAGACTCCATTCATTTTGCAGTATTTGCTCAAAATTTGAGCATTGTTTTGGACTGGTTCTCATGTTTGAATTTGCTCCTGCCAGTCAAATGAACGAGCATTGACCCTTGACCTGCTGTGCCATCAGTTTCACAATCAGCAAGTGCCTACAATGGTACTGGCAGTGGTAGATTCAAACAGAACTTCAACCAGGAGGTGTAAATAATAAGACCATCACAGATCTCAGATGAATCCTGCCACTATCAAATAAAACTGCCTTCCTCTCCCTGAGTGATATCCCATTGTTGTGCATTTTTGTGTATGATTTTCATGCCTTCTCTCAGCATCACATAAAATCATGGGAAGTAAGATGCTGTTCATGATTATTTAAAATACATCCACCTGCATCAACTTCTATCTTCTAGATACTTTTAATATTGAGTTTTATTAATGATATACTACTTGAGAAACGTGGACTACAATAGCATTATGGGTGGCTTTCCATATCTCACCAAATCACCTTTTGCTAGAGCATAGTCTCTTAACTCTTATTAAGAGTTTCATAGGACTGCATAGAACAGGTATTATGGTTCTAATGGTGTATAATTTCATTCACATTGTTTCACTTTTTTTCCTTCAAAGCAAATTTTGAAGGATACATAAGATTGAATTAATAAACAATATAGTTGCTTACTTACTTCTGCACAAGCTTCACGTGAGGCTCAAAGCGTCTCATTTCCACAGGTGACTACGTGGTGATGACCGTCTACTTTGACCTGAGCAGAAGGATGGGCTACTTCACCATCCAGACGTACATCCCCTGCATCCTGACCGTGGTGCTCTCCTGGGTTTCCTTCTGGATCAAAAAAGACGCCACACCAGCCAGAACAGCGTTAGGTACGCTCAGCTCAGCTCGCTTGGCCTGTTACACACAAGTGCCTGGCTTATCACTGAAAAGTAGGCTTGAGTCGCTTTCAAACAAAACTAAAATGATCATTGGAACCACTGGATGTTCATTCAGACCACGTCCAGATGTCACCTTGAGTCCCTTAAATTGTAGTTTTTTTCAGCACTTCATTAGCATGTTTTTTTTTTTATTGCATTTTAGTTATTTTGAATGACTTTTTGTGGATATGTTTGTCACACAACTTGAATCACTCCATTTGTTTCCTCTGTTTTATTATGCTTTTTCCCTTTTAAGTGCATGCTCTCCATTTATTCTTGTGCAGTCCTGTGGAACGTTTTGATGAAGGTAATTGATTTCAGTCCTTTATTTTATTTATTTATTTATTTTACACTTTCTTCAGCACATCAAGCCAACACATTTGAGCGATGCTGCATATGCCCAGCACTTTCTTCAAGGGTTTAAAAAAAATGCCATTTGATCAAAAGATTTTGAAACATTTTTGATTGGCAGTACAAAAAAAAAAAATCTGGATATTCTGATTAAGGCTTGTCACCCCGATTCACTTGTGTGTGCATTAAAAAGCCTAATTGCAACGTACCTTGCAGTTTTTGCCAATATTGTGTTTTGTCAATTGTATAATTTTCATGGATGTGTGATTTTTTTTCCTCAGCTCTTCATGAATAATATCTGTTGCTTAATTTCCTCATTGTCAGATTTTTGAGTGTTTTCAAAAAGGGTACAACAACTGTTCCCTGTGCCAGACGAACCCTGTGCTGCAGGAGGATCATGTGCTCAGACACACACACATGTTAGGAACTCCCAAAAAAGGACAGGGAAAGAAAATGAAGAATGAATGAATTTGTTGTCAGTACTTCCTGTGTATCTTTAAGCATCCACTTTGTTTAACTACAGCTCCGATTTTTCAGCGTGATTCGAGTCTCAGTAACAAATACCTGCTAACAGGCGTCAGCAGCAAGTGAAGCTGATCACATTCTCGTCTGTTAGATTTCAGTTTCAATTTCATCTGTACTATTTCAGAAAACCAGTCACATCAGTGGGCATGAAAACCATACGTGCCAGTCCAATACAAAATCACACAGAGCATATCTCACAATGATTTCGTCCACATAAGGTTAGCAGTATATGGAGGAATGCTTTTCAGAGCCTCCCGGTGCTCGAAGCTGCTGTTCATTCTTTTGTTTCGAGCAAAAAAAAACTCTTGAATCTGTGCCACTTTATCAGCAGAAGGCAGGCAAACAGGTAAGGGTAATCATAATCACTGTGGCAAGCAGAGGCTGAAGGAAAAGTGTGAGATGTCCGCCTGAAATAGATGGGGCCAGCTTGTTGCCATGGAAACCTCAGTGAAACAGTGGCAGAGTCAGATTTTTTTTTCTTCTCATAAGCAACCCTATGATGTTCATGATGGAGGGAGATGGGAAAGGGGCGAGAATGAAACCAGCTCAAGATACGAGAGGAACTGGGTGAATTGAGTGAATTTGTTTTGTTGCCAGTTTTTTGTTATCTCTGTGAATCAGATTCATTCACATGTGCTCAGGGTATTATATCATCAAAATGTCCCGTTGTGCCCCACACGCCAATATTAGCTCACTAATTTACGTAGCGATAACAATAAATATTTAACAATAAATAAAAATGGCTTGTTTTTTAGCTCATTGCCAGTCACACAAAGTGGTAAAGTTTAGGTCATCTGTAGAAAACAAGTACAATTCTATTTTTATTTTATTTTTATTTTTTTTGGCATGAATGTGTTGGCTGGTAGTTTTTAATTATAAAAATATTTTACAGCTAGACCTGTAGAATAGTACACCAAAGATCAGCACTTAACCTTTTCCTATTTACACAAATTAACAAATTAACACAAATCTTCATCTCTGTTCATGATGCAATCAGTTAATCTATTAAACTGCAGTCTTTATTGAAGACTGTGGCAGCCCTTAAGCTGCTTTACTGTTGATTTGTTTCCATAATTCACTTTCACATATATTTAGTTGTGACATAACAATGGAAATCACCTGTGATGTGATCTGCTTCTTTCTATTTTTATTATGTTTGTAATAAAGCTGCTTTCTTGGCTAGGCCTTTCTTGAAATGAAGAGATTTTTTTATTGTTATTTTTAGTAGGACATCCATTAAATTAAACCCAACCGTAAATACAAACACTTTTTAGTGTTAGTGTTAGCATTGGTCCAGCCTCTACTTGGAACTGAACTTGGACCATTGGGTCTGCAGGCAAAAATGTAGGACAATACAAATCCTTTTTTTTCAGCATCTCTGTTTTCTTAGATAGGACAGTGGAGAGAGACAGGAAAGAGAGAGGGGAAAACATGCAGCAAAGGGTTCAGGCCAGAATCCAACCCAGGTCACTGCAACAAGGACGACAGCAGGTGAGCCACCGGGTGCCCTGGCCAACACAAATATGATTCGTAAACTACAGTACAGTGGCACAGCTGTCAAACTGCAACTGGACCCAAACAAAACCTCATGGCTCCCCAAACCTTGACTGTGAACACTCCTTGATGTGGCCCTCTCTCCGTCTGCCCTGCAGGTATAACCACAGTGCTGACCATGACGACTCTCAGCACAGTGGCCAGGACATCACTGCCCAGGGTGTCTTATGTCACTGCCATGGATCTTTTTGTCACTGTCTGCTTCCTCTTTGTCTTTGCTGCTTTGATGGAGTATGCCACGTTAAATTACTACTCGTACAGCACTCGAAGACCCAGTTGCAGCAAAACTACAAGATCGGTAAGGCTGTGCATGAATCAATATTTTTTTCGTTTATATAGATAGATAAAATATTTTTCCAGTAACAGTCGTTTAAAGATCAACCATTGAGATGTGATCATTAGGTGTGTCTAGCTATTTCCTGACATTGTTTTGGTTTTGCTTCGGTCACAAGGATCTTTGGAAGTGACAAAGGCTTTCAGGATCAAGATCATGTGACGCTGCCCTCTGTAAGCTTTTCTGAAAAGGCTGTTACTATTTTAAGGACTTTTGATCAATCTGTTCAAGCCTCAAGACAGACAGTCTTTTTCTAGACGGTCATCAGTTGGAGGACAGAGTTCACATTGTCAGTCAATGTGTGCAGAAACCAAACCAAAGTTTCACCAGTTTTGGTGATTTTAATGTTTTAAGTTAAGATGAACAATATATAATTTACTCTGTGGGTTGAGAAAACTATGCCGTGCTCGGGCTTTTGAACTCCTTTCAAACTCCTTTGGGTAGACTGAAAAATACACAGTGGTCAAGGTTTTCAAATGGCAGCAGCATTACTGTATGTCTGGTAGATAATAGACAAAAAGCACAGGAAATGTTGCCTTTACAGTGATAATAATAAATCTAATTTGAATAGAGCTTTTCTAAAAATTGCTGAATTTGGAGCTTCACCTTTACTTCCTTGGCAGGAGCCTGTTGAATTGGGTGCAGTGCTGCTGGTCTACTGGTCTGTGCATAGTGAAGTGACACTTTCACTTCCAGCTCAAGATTGAATGCAGGGAAGAAAAATTATTTTCCGCTCCGTGGATGATTATGTAACTTGCTGAATATGTAGACTCTGCTAGCAGCTGGGCTAATGTCACTTGAGATGGTATCTTCTCAAGTTCAGTATCAGAGGGAAAAAAGTTAATTACCTCCCATTGCCAAGTAATTATCAGCTTGTTTGTTTGTTTGTTTTGTCGCCACACTGGAGAGAGCCTTTTGGAGGTCAGACAGCACCCGTGTCCATCCAGCAGGTTATAGCTGTCTCACACAAGCAGATGAGAAAAAAGGAAATATGTGGAAGATTTGTTTAGAAATAGCTTTTGAGATATGTTTCTGCTTGTTTGTTCTTGTTGAATTAGGCTCAGCTACTGCAGTGAACCAGTGATCAGTGAACTTTTGACAATATAAAATGCTAAATGATGCTAGGATCTAGTTTCTGAATTTGTGTTGATACATTTTGCTGATTGTAGTGACACGAATGAGTTTATTGCAGGTTATCCCACGGGGTAGTAAAGGTGTCTTAGGGCTTTTCAGCCAGCTGTGGAGGATGAATGGCGCTGTAATTTAATGATTGTATCAGAGTTTTACAATAGTCAGCTAGATATGAAGGCACGGACAAGC
>OMLB01044087.1:11829-22396 GCA_900302555.1 Myripristis jacobus | reverse complement strand
GATACGATTCGATACGGTGTAAAAACAATACAATAGTTAACATTTGTTGATGTAGACCGGGCATCACCAAATGGTGGACCGTGGTCCGGGCACAGACCCAGTGATGGTTCTGTCCGGACCCGTGACAATTCTAAAATTGTTAAATAAATCATTCATTGTTATTTTTTCTCTGACCGTCATGGCTACAGCTAATCTAGCTAATGGGCTTTCACATAGCACACGCATGGCGCACAAAAAGAGAGTACTTTTTACTTCGGATCTTTTGCAGCACAGAGGAGATATGCTTCTCAAACACTCGGTATGTAGTGTTAGTGTATGTTTATGAGTTGTAGAACATAATAAATTATCTTGAAGGAGTAGATGTTTACCAGTAAGCTTGACTCCAATAATTTAACAATATGTTAAATTATTATTTGTTTTAAAAATGTAAATTGCTTATCAAACAGACCGAACAATTCAACTACCAATGAATGAGCAGGAGTATGCCTGTGATAACATAGATTGAATATGAAAAATAAGCCGAAGTGATACCTCTTCTCTGAATAGACAAGCTAAGCTGTCAGTGTGCTGCTGTTTTTTGCCTGTTGGACCTGTTGTGATGTTTTTTTTCTTGGTGGTGCAGTGAAACGACTGGAGGGGTTGTGCCACCCGGATTTGAGCTCACGGGGCGCCAGCCAGCTCCACGCTGCGCCCTCGCGCCCCGCGATCACATACACAATGAATGGCGGCTGAGGTCTGCGCCGAGCACGCGCTATGTGAACTGAGCATGCGTTGTTTAGAGATGAAAACTGTAAAGCCTCAGGCAACCGACTCCTAGTCTCGCGATATCCGATCCACAACACTACAATGGAGTCATCTCAGGATTCATGGCTGCTACCGACACAGCCGTATCTCTCGCCTGTAAAATCGGTTATCCGGTCATATCGGTTTATCGTTCCCAACCCTAGTTTTTTTTGCCTAATTGGAAGGATTTTTTTGAGTTGGACCCATTCACTTCAGTTTTTTATGGACATGTGGATTTTGCCAGAGACAATGAGAAAGACATGAAGTGCCTGCTGATATCCTTTGTTGAATAAAATTGTTTTTCTTGACAGCGCCATCTCTGATTCTTTAGTTTGAAAGTATACATATGATTTGGTCTTTCTAACCTGATACTAACAGTTACCCAATTTACAGAAGGAACCCTTAAATTTTTGGTAACTAGGTTTTTATTATGAGGCTGATTGTTACAATACACTTACTTCAGGTAGGTAAGCTATTTGCGCCAATATATGTTCATTTTTGGTTTTGTGTAACTGGTGCACTTTATGATTGTTTGACTAGGCGAGCTAGGTTTTCTTGTGCAAGTTGCAACCAACCCACTCCGGATGCAAATCTAATATCTACACTGCAATTCCTATTTTACACATTATTCTTCTAGCCCCGGTGTAACTTCATGGGCTAACATCGATATTACAGTAGCCTAATGTTAGCTAGCTAACTAGCTAGCTAACGAGCATGCTATATAAAGCGACCAGTTGTTTTTTATGCAGAAATCTTTATAGCGAAGTAGCGAATCTATTCAAGCGCAGAGTACTAATAAGAACGGGTGCAGAGCTTCCTCGTAGTAGGCTACCAGTGTGGTGTTGGCATTTTTGTAGTTTTTGTTCAAAAGAACTGTTTGAGCTTTTTCAGTTGTTTCCGAGGAGAGAGCTGTTTACAGCTGCACGAGCAACTTTTCTCCAAGCCTGCTCTGGTTACCGTAGGCCTCACATCAGGTGATATCATACATAAAGTTGAGATAATTAGACTTCGTGGACTTGGTCCTTGACTATAGGCTCATTCACCACCAGATCAGATTGTAAATGAAAACCAGTCATCAACATAATCTGATCTGATTGTGATGTTAAAAACCATATCATGCGTTTTAATTAATAAATAAATGCCAAAAATTCTTTTCATGGGATTGCACTGCCCTTTCAGACTCTGAGCCCCTGCCCCTCTACAACCCTGTGCAGTGTGCACGTCCCTGCTTGTTAGTGTGGCTGGTTCAGGTCCTGTTTTTCACTAAGTGTCTGGGTCTCACCTTTACTGCATCATGGCCCCCAACCCAAGTTTGTACGCTGTGGGTAGTAACTCGATTCATCCAAGCTTTGAGCAAATCGAACTCCTCCAGACTGTGCACCGAGGCCAGATTCCCACCAAGGGAAATGCAGGTGAGCTAATTAGGGCAACAGAGGGAGAAATGTTGATATGAATAACACCATGGAGGCCAGGGGAAGCTGATCAGACGACAGGAGTGACTTTGAGGAGAGAGGAACACAGACAACGGGAGATAGAGAGACTTAGATCAACAAATAGAGGGAGTCTACCTCTGCATCATCCCAAGTCTTCACGTTATAGTTGAAGTTGAAACAGCGAGAGCCAAACTTGGTCCAACCAAAAGGACAGCAGGGCTCTTCACTTGCTAGAGTATAATTTTATTTTTAGAAATACACACACAAAATGAAGGTCAGTCTTGGATGTCAAAAATGCAGAGGAAGACGACGTGAATTGTTTTTTTTTAAAGTGTGCATAATTTCATTTATGTTTACAGCCAAAACAGGCAACCTGAAAGGTGACCATCTTTGTGTGTGTGTGTGTGTGTGTGTGTGTGTGCATGTTAAAGATGCAATGTAGTCATATTTCACTTAAAAACACCAGAGATGCCAACCAACCTCCAGTCACCAGTACGCTGGCCAAACAGAGGCCCAAAGCAAAAAGAAAGGCTGATGTCATCTGTCGAGACAAAGTTCAATATTCAGGTTAAAACAGATGTCTGGTAGCCATACAGATCCATAACCTAATTCATTTCAGATTTGAAAAAAAAGTCCAAATAGATCATCACAAATGAGGGAAAAAAACTGCTGGTTTTAGGAAATCTAATGTGGAGCACTTTAATACGGTCATGGATAGGTGTGAAGACAGTTTGAGCTTTAAAATCAGACTGTTTGCTGTGGGAAAAGATTAGCAGAAATGTGAAGCATATGCCTTTTGTAGATATTAGATTAAACATGCAGAATCGCAGGTATGCTTCTTAAAGTGCTTTGTAACAAATGTTGCTTATAATGTTGGCGATGGGTCTTTAAACTTATGTATATCACTCTCGATTTAATAATGTTCCCTAAAAATGGCTGCTAATAAAAAGTGCAATTCAATAACATAATAGAATGTAACAAACAAACAACATGGATAAAAAAGATTATGAATGATCAAATCATAAAAATAATTTTGACTGAATTTCTTTTGAAATGAAAATGAATGCAGTTTTGATCAACTGATCAAGTAAATGTAGTTTAAAAATAGAATTATTATTAGTTATTTTGACGGGTGGACAGAAAGTTTTTACCTTTGCTGTGGTGATGAACAGGTGCAGGGATGTTGGACACACGGCAGCAGGCAGCAGGCACCGGCGTGTCTTGGGAAAGGATGCAGTCCTTTATATTAAGTTCTGTGACTGATCAGGAAGGTAAAATCTGCCATCATGTGGCATTTCAACCTGACCGAAAAAATGAAAGGAACGCATTCATTGTCAGAATAGAATTTGGCAGCCTTCAAGAGAAGGAAGACAAAAAACATGATGGGGTAATACATAAATACAAAATCGTCAGTGACAGCGTGGGATGTTTGCATTGCAAACAAATAGCACATCATTCATAAGAAACTGAAATCCACAGTGATTGCCACAAATGAGGAAATGAAATAAAGGGACATTAAAGTGCCCTTGAAGTATGTACAAATCTGATAAAAGTTGATATTTGGCCCAGTTTTACTGTAAAGCAGACACCCCCTTTTTTGATTATCAGCACTAAACTAATGGATCCTCCTTATTTACAATGTAGGCTTATTTTATTGTGGACTAAATTTCCATTTAGTCCACATAATCATCCGTTAAGCTATTTAGAAATCTATTTTCCTGGGCTCCAGTACCAGTGGGTTTTTACTCCAGAGGATGCCTCTGTGTTTCCGAAAACACTCAGTTTCAGCGGCTCACTGCTCTGTGACTGTATTGGTGTATTGTCAAATTTTGCTGTGGCTGACAGCCTTCATGTTGAGTGCTGTGGGTTTTTGGCATGCAATAGTTTTGTTTTTTTTTTTTTCAAAAATCTCCCAATTAAGCCCAAGGTCCCAAATCCCAAATAAGCAAAAGGTGTGTTCAATTTTTGTGGAATACCTGACCATCCAAGATGTTGCATTGGGCAAGGATGGATGATTACAACTAATACTACTACATTTATCTCAAATGTTCTCCTATGTAATCCTTTTGTTTTACAGATGTACACGTTCTTGACCTCTGACCTCCAGCTGTGTGAATGAAAATGGGTTCTCTGGGCAGCCACGGCTCTCCCCTTTGCAGACATGCCCACCTTCTGCTAATCCCATGCAGTTTGGGCCACAAAGCCTGCAGTCCACATGTGTTCTTGTGGCCTGTTGTAAAATGGTGTGTGTGTGCAGACTGGGGCCTAAACAGTCTTGGAGTTGCATCAGTTGGCTTTGACTGGAAAGCTGAGACTCTTGTGGATTCAATGAGCCACATTTGATTCCTGTGTGATGATGTTGGCCCCCATAGCAGCCATTTCACTGCAGGCAGAGCATTTTTTCAAACTTGTTATCACTGTATAAAACAACCTATTGTGACCTCTAGGATAATCACAGCCTCATAAAACTTTATGATGAATCTCAATAGTTGCAGAATCGCAATACATATAGAATCGGCACACGGGTATTGTGACAGTATTGACTCGGGAGATAAACACATCGCCCCGGCCCGACTGGATTATTGCCATAGTCTCCCTGTCTTTGTCTCAGTCTCTTCTCGATTCTCTTTCTGTTTGTCTCATTGATTTGTTTTTTCAACTCAGTCTTAATGGAGCAGGAATCTGTCCCAGCATGCAGTGCAGGTTGGCAGAAGCCAAACCTGGACAAATGTCAAGTCAGTTACAGCTAACAGCGAGCGATGTACTGTAAGGCGTGTTTATAGCGAGCATTTCCTCCTTTAGTTTCTAAATCAGGTGAAATCAGTCCTAATTTAAACTCTGGTGGCACCAAATAAGATGCAGATTTCATATCAACATGCAGTATAGATAGACACACACCTTTCTTATGATGTAGACCTCACATAACAATTTCCATCATTTAAATTTTGAAAGGACTCAGTGTTATTTTACTGTTCTTCTCCACTCCCTTGATGATGATTTTTTATTTTTCTTGATTTTATCGGACGATTTCCAGCAGCTTCATTAGGCCAAGCACCACCAGCAGACTTTTGTCATTACACACAACAGGTTGTGCGTCATCTTTTAAAATGTATTTTGCCCTTAGGCTGTCACATGTACTACATTACATTAAAAAAACAACATATTTGTCAAAGTTGTCACGAGCATCACGTGACAGCTCGATGTGCTCCACACAGCTGCTCTGTGTGACACTAGTCATGCACTTGAATGGGGAAGCCGAAGTTTATTTTCCTCCCACTGCCTTCTGGTAAAAGATGATTTGCTTTATGTTTTTCACAAAGCACATCAGGAAGTTTTGATTGAAATCAAGGCCATGCAAGTTATTCAGGTTTTGCAAAGAGGAAAGCAAACTGGTCTCCTCCCTAAGTCTTGGAAACTTATTTAGCTCTCACTGATGTCACAAAACATACAGCTGATGTGCAAATCACATGGGAATCATAATGAGCTCTTTTCTCATCTTTATCGCCTGAAAATGCCAACTGAGGTTCAAACAAGAGGTTCAATCAGAATTTCTTCAACTGGCCATAGAAGAGTGTCGTTTCTGGGAGGGTACTCAGCTCCCAGAGTCGACTCAGGGCCGTCATGTTGATTAGAGGGAGCAGCTTCAGTACTGTCCCGTTAATTAATCCAATTAACAGACTACTGCGGCCCAGATGTGCAAAGGAGCGCTTCAGCAAGTCCTTTCTGCCTGAGGCTATCAGACTTTATAACACACATGTTGCCTATATGTTGCCTACAGAACTGTGCACTGAATTGAATTTTATTTCTGTGTTAGGTGTGTTTTTAACCTGTTTTTTTTTTTTTTTTTTTTTTTTTTTTTTTTTTTTTTTTTTTAAATCAAAAAAGACAGATTTTGGAAGTGCTTTGAGCCGATGTTTGACAGACGTGGTGTTTTCATGTTGTCCTCAAATTTAAAATGTTGTGACGTTCCTGGACATCCATGACCGACTTAACTCCATCGGATTAACTTGATAATAAATCTCCTTATAATTCATCATCTTGCTCCTCTGAGTTATGATGGCTTTTTTAATTGCTGTCACGTAATTAGTACTCAAAGTGTAATAAGAAGGTCTTTGATGAAGTATTTTTTTTTTACCAAAGGCATGTTATGGATACCCCAGCTCCTGTTTACCTGCCCATGGTTAGAGTTGAATGCAGAGAAAAGATTAATCTAATGTGTTTGTGAATGACAGCCTGCTGCTTTTTAGTGGTTCACGACTTTCGATTCATCCCGGTGCTTTTCAGCGTTCTGTGCGCATTAAGAATTATGTGTGATTGGGTTTTTAATGTCGATAATGTGAGGAGGATTTCTATAGCATGGGCTTGTGATTTGCCTAGAATGGGCATGCAGTGCTGAATGTCTTTGAGCCTTTAATGTCACGAGGACGTTTCAGCCCAGCCAGAGAAACAAGACTTTGAACAGAAGAGATTAATTTGACTTAATTAAATGTCAAGTACAGAATTTATGACGAAGGCGTTTTGCCCTTGTATCCTCTATGCTTTTGTAAATGAAGATTTAATTAAAAACACCAAACATTTATGCCACGGCGTAGTTGGCAACAAGGCACTGAATCCAGCGCTTGAGCGTCTTGAACGTCCGGGGCTCCTTGGCGAAAAGCAGCCTCCGTTAACCACCACTGAGTGACTGCACGACGTCTGAGAACGAGGGATGATCTATGTGATTTTCACAGGCCAATGACAGGCTGTCAGAATTACATACTGTAGCTGTCACCTTGCTGAATGCCCCTCATAAACATGGAGCATCTTCCTCGGTCAGCGTTTGCCCTTGTTTCAGCCAAGCCCAAGCGTTTCGCCCCGAGGCGGAGGCATGCCGAGCCGGAGGTGGTTAACGCATGAAACGCCTAGTGTTGATGTGGCGCACTCTCCAGGAATGCTAATTCAGAAACTTAACAGCAGGATGTAATAGTTATAATTTCCTTTTTTGCTTACCCAAACAACTGAGCAACCCCGCATTTCTTGGCAAACTATATCACTGATTCATTGAGTTCAAAAATGGAAAAGTGGGTAAGTGAGTTTCTCTTATCTGTGGGAATGAATTCAAATCCTGGAATATGAATGCTATTTCGAGAAGCGGTGATGCCAAGGCTTTCGATTGTGGGCAATGAGCCAGAGTAATGGGTTGAATAACAGGAGCTTACCGCACATTGCTGTTACAAAATGAGATTCTTTAGTCAAGCATGCATGAATACCGAATTCAAAAGCCTGATATCGCACGGCAAAATGCACTTTTATTGCTCAGGCTAGTCAGGCTTTCAGCGTGTTGCAGAGGGGAATGAAAATGACTGGCCGCTGATTAAACATGGAACAAGAATTGGCGGACTCAGAAATATCACCTTGTCGAATTCAGCTTTAACGACATTTTAAGAGCACACGCAGGGTTATTCGGGAGGATTAAGAATGGCTGGCTGGCCTAACAACAATGCAACACAAAGGGAATATATTATTTAAGCTCACTAGTGGGCAACTTTCGCTCGCTGCTGTTCAGGAGACAGCCTGTACTTTAACTCTTACTGTACGTTTCAATCTTGTGGGTGGAGGAGTGTGCATAGCAGACACAGAGAGTTTCATTTTGGAAAATTGGGTGAATCTACAAGGTTTTAAGTTGTGACTGTATCGTTTCTTGTAAATCTTTCTCTCAAATCAGTGTGTCATTGGGTCATGTCGCTATGGAGATACATATATGATTAAATAAAATGTGGAGCACCGCAAAATATGTGTGTCTTGTTATATGGCATGATGTTTGAGGCACAATGCTATAAGAAAATACTGTACTTAACCTAAACCTACCATGAAAAATCCTTTAAAATACTTTGAATAAGTGGAGCTACGCATTCCTTTAACGCACATTATCAGTGTAACATTGTCAGTGGTGAGTGTATGATGTACACAGGAGGTCCTTGTCTTTCCAGTCCAGGCCCAAGAACAGCTCGGCCTCTGCCTGCTTGACCCGTCGGCCCCTTCCCTCCTTCTGTCTTTGTCTTTCTCGCCAAACACCACTGGGGGGCGGTAACAGGGGGCCTTTCTACCCCTGCTGTAAGCTTGTTTGACACATGCATTCAGATGTTTTGAGAGGTCCCGCTTAACATGCAAATCAGATTGACCTCACGCATGCATGCTGAGTAGGCCGGCTTACACTCGGCTCACTCAGAAAGGCGGCGTTGTTGGGTTCGCGCTCGGTGCTGTGTGGAACACCAGTGAAGTGTGTGAATGCACCCATTGTGGGCCCGGGACACTTGATGAAGTATAGGTCCTATCCTGTTTAAGACCTGTAGAAAACAGTAGCTCTCCTCCTCAGGGGGGGGGGAGAGAAATGGCAGGCCACGGAGGACGCCACCGGATTCTGCCTTAACTGTGTGAATGCCGCCGCGGGACGAGTGAGTTTCCACAGAGGCGTTTCCACGAGTATTGTTCTTCTTTTAGACGCTGTGGTCGGGAGTGATGTGCCATGTGTCTGTCTAACCACAGGGACTAGACTCTGAGCTCGCCGACTGAAGCTCCTCGGTGCAGCTGTGGGAGTGCTTTTACGGCTACTGATCCAAGTTCCGACTGATACACACACCACGTGGGATGAGCTTTGCCTGCAACCGTCTGGCTCCCTTTCAGCACAGCGTAGGGATATGAGAAGAAAGCCAAGAGGTTGTAACTTGGGGATTTAAAATCTTCCGTGCATTCCGCTAGACTCGTTTCAGTTAAGTCACTCTCGGTTAAGAACTTCTTCTCAGCAAAATGTAATTGTAAACACGCAGAAATAGCACTCTCAGGAAGCACGACTGACTGTTGCTCTCAGGGTTTGATGGGCTCGCTGTTAGGAGAATGCCGCCTCCTTGAGCATGAAATTGGCTCGCCGGTAGGCCTGTCTAATTGCATATCAGAGGTAGCCTGATTTCCATCATGACTGTGAAGCCTGAGAAAAGATAACAATTACAGGAGCGAGGGCTTTACTCTTTGATTTCTTCCTGGCTAGACTGTCACACATAAGAGTCGCTTCTCAGTAAGGCCCTCCATGTCTCATAGGCCTTCCATGGTGATTACACCGCAGACATTTCCCAGTAAATAAGGTCATATGCTGACTTTAGTTAAAGACAATTTTTAGATAGTTCAACTTTGGTATTCAAAGACACAAAACTTTGGCAAGGCAGCAACCACTTAAAGTGATTGTTGTCCAGCAGCTGAAATATTTCTTGTGACGTGTCCACAGAAAGGATGCAGCCTGTCTTGTACCCTTCATAAGAGCGGAAACATCATGATAGCCTCTAAAACACACATTTTCTCCAACCTCTATTTCACATTGTGTTCCGACAAAAGCAAACTATGAAGAAAATCTCGGAATAATTCTGTTACTCTGCAATTTGTGCCTCACTTACAGCCGTGGCTTTGATCTTGAGAGCATCAGAGGACGTCGCACATTCAGCGCGAACGTCGCAGCGCTGCGTTATATCATGTCCAACATTTGCACAATAGTCGCCCTGTCAAGCCCAGCCTCTGCTGCTGACTTGAGGTCGCTCTGATGAAGAGGTTTATAGCTCTGCGGCAGAGTCAGGAGCGCTCTCAGCGTCAAAGTCCCCGTGTAGGTCTGACTGAAATCTGTGGTTAAGGCATAATCCTGACCCAGAGGCTTGTTAGTGAATGTATTTTAACAACTTCCCCGTCCCTCCTGTGCAATCAATATGCCATAATAATACATCAATGAGCACTTAGCTTAAAGACTTGGCTGAGCTGCTGTTGACTTGGCATACTACTAAATCCGTAGAGGTTACCATCACTGTGTATTTTCCCATTAGCTACCTCTGTTCAGTAATTATTGTAATATGCATATAACTTACCATGTTATTTGGCTGCCTTTCAGATACACACTCGCCATCTTACTCACAGAGAAAGTATTTTTCCAAGCCGAGTATGATTTATAGATCTGTGTTTGGGCACCATATATCAAGTCGCGCTGTGTTGCGCAGTCAAACACAATGCAGCTCAGTGCATCTGTACTTTATCTTTGCGCAGTGTTGTTAGTTACGTTCAGTCTGATTACCTCAGCAGTAAAATTGCCTTAATTTCACCAGCTCTGTATTCTTTACACAGGCCCAACTAACTCCATATGAAAGTTTACCTCAGCCTGCTTATATTCAGCCTGTAAAATCTCTCAGACGCTCTTATGCATGTCCAACAATATACTAAATCAGAATGAGCTTTATTAGCCAGGAAGAAAATAAATGTCAGCGTTCCCTCTTTGTTGACAATCACCGCGAAAATGACTTGGGTTGTGGAGACTGCACTCTGTCAGTGGCTGTGTACGT
>OMLB01044087.1:0-11779 GCA_900302555.1 Myripristis jacobus | reverse complement strand
TCTGTCTCCGTCCTGACTCTGTCTTTATGTGACTGTGCTTTGTTTGATTTACCTGGCAAAGACTCCCCGCGCAATTTTGCCAAAGTTTGTTTTCATGCAAGCAAACAAACTGCAGCTGCTGTTTATTGACCACATTCCCAGAAGAATGTTTAGATTTGACTTGTTTTTATTATTATTATTTTTTGCTGTACTGTTTTATCTAAACATCTTTTTCCCATTAGAATATTTTTAAAGCTTCTGTTTCACAATTGTTAATGTGATGTTATAGGGATTTTAATCTCTTATATCAGCTCAGTATAAATTTTGTGTAGTTAGTGATTCAGTATAGTAAGAATGAACAATCCAGCAATTTGAACCAATATGATTCATTTTTTATACAATATAGTACTGTTATATGAATGAATAGTATTTGATTTAGAGCCTAGATGAGCAATACAAAGTAGGATGTAGGATGTAGGAAGTAGGAAGTAGGTTGGCTGATTGGACCCACTGATATGAATATGAATATGAAAATCTGCTTTCCAGGGCTAATTAGTCATCATAATGTAAGGCATCCAAACTGTACTACTGGGTAAAATGTGAATACATGGAAATGAGCGTTTCTGTAAATTAAATACATTCTGACAGACTGCGGTGACACAAGTCTTTAATGTTTTGTTGGCGGTTGACATCACACTTCTGGTTTGCTGCAAAACAAACTCAAACGTCTTCCTCACGAAGCGTGTGTGTGTGTGTGTGTGCGTGTGTGTGTTAAGTGTGAAAAAGCTGCGCCTAATTATCATGAACAGCCGTCTTGGAGTCTGACAGCTTGAAACAAGTTTGAATGCATGCATATTTTCAAGTTGAGCCATTCAGTTGTGCCAGCGGATATTTCCATATCATGCAAACCTAGGCTACAGTACAGCCATGTTCCCAGTGTGAGGGGGCAGTATTTGTAGCAGAGTGTTGCATGGGGTCGGACAGAAAGATGCAAAGAATCAGTTTTCCTTATTAAAAGGTGACTGATACGATTTTTTAAATGGTCCCCTTTCGTTTGCATCTGTATGTCGCCCAAATGTGGCCACTTTGAGATCAGAACTCATCATCCAGAAATGAGCCAGACATTTTTCTTTCTTCGCATATCACTGGAATCTAAATGACTATAAAACGTATTTACAGATCTTGTTCAAATTCTCTGATTTGGCTTAACACTCGCTCCCAGATGGCTAAATGGTTTTTAATCGATTGTATGTTATTGCACAGATGCCCAAACCACCCAATAAGTGGTTTGGGTGGTACGTGATCGGCAACAGCAGCGTCAAAGATCTGGGTGGGCCTGCACTCCCCTGCTGGTCCAACACAATATTGGTTTTGAGGCCCTTAGCTGAAAGTACAGTGAGCGGTCTGTACAGATGGACATTAAGGGATAATGTCAAGAGTGCAAATTCACTGATGGATTTGCCACAGTCATCATCAGCTAATACTGTTTGAGGAAGAGAGGCAAACCTGCAGCAGAGCAAAGTCATACACTCTTATTATTATTTCCAATCAAACATTAAAATCAGGATGCAGATGCGGCTGATGCTGCTGCATTGACGAGCATAATCCATCATTATAAAGGAAATGACTCACATCTTAACATGCAGCTTGTTACCACATGTAATTGGGACTAGTTTCACTTTTTCCATTTAGGTGCACTCTTACTTCCCTCTGGTGGCAGTGAGGAGACAAAGTGAAGCAGGCTGGATGTCGCTGTGGCACACTGCAACTACAGGCTTGCTACTGCAATGTGTGTGAGGTACAAAGTCATGCAAGGAAGAGTTACCACAGTCGTCTCATTGCCCAAGGCGGCAGTATGTCTCTGCCAGCTGTTCTTAGTAGATTTCCGAAAAACAACACAGAACTACGGCTCTGACTTCCAGGAGGATGTGCAAATCTGCAGTAGAACAGACGGAGCGGTTGTTGTTTCTGACTGCGGTAAATACAGTCAGTGGGTTTAGACTCGTCACAGGCATTTATGGTGAGAGGGGGAAAAAAAATAATAATTGCACTGGTATTATCCTTGAGGAGAGAATGTAAGACACCGGGTCACTATAGCGGCAGCCTGCAGGGCTCCTGTGGATGGCAGGTCTGTTGTTTCTTACTGAAGTCGTGAGTGATTATGGGCATCAATTAAGCGTTTTCTTTCCAACACCATTGCCTGCTGTGACCCCATCTTGTCCCCACTATCCGGGCTACATAGGCGGCATGAGCGCCTATCTGTCTCTACCTCTCTCTCTCTCTTTTTCCCTGTGTCACACACACACATGGCTATATTAGGCAAGCATGGTATGGTACAGTATGTAAGTAAAGCCACTGTAGCATGTGATCCAAAAGGCCATGTGTTCTGAGATGCACAGGGCAGTTGCTATAGTTAGTAATGTTATTTATTTAGATGCAGTCAACGCATTACTGTATGATCAGTTATTTATGACAAAGATATTTCCCAGTAATTGATGTAAGCCTTCCAATAAGTCACATGCTTCTTCACATTGCCAAGTCCGTTCAGTGATTGATCACCACCAGATTTGTTTTGGTGATCATCCAAAGCTGCATATTTCTAATTCCCTTACTTCAGAATGGACTGCATGCCATTTAAAAGGCATGCTTTGACACTTACAAACGTACTGCTGCTCAGATTTTAATGTAGTCAACGGTTTTATGTTTTCTTTTATTGCTCTCCATCTTGCAGAGCAACAGATATCTCTGATTGATATATTAGTGCATACATAGGTGCCACTATCAGTACCGTGCTATGCCTGTTTCAAATATTACATTTTATGGCTGCTGTTTGCAACATTACATGCCATATACGTGGCTCATCATGTGCTCATATTTGACAATCTGACAGTATGTCAGCATGACTGCCTGGGAGTGTATAAATAGAGTTTTATCTCCTCTGATTCAGTCTTCCTGTTTGGAATGTGGACTGCTCCTGAGGGTAGAGGGGTGTCGGCCACGCTGCGGTGCTTTCTCAGGGTAAAGTTACAGTCCTAATAACCTCAGACATGCAGGCAGGCTGGAGGCAGAGAGGGACTCAGCCAGGCAAGGATGCAGATAGCTGGAAGGATCGGTGAAATAAATAAACAGACGGGCTGTCTGGCTAAAAGCGAAACTGAAAGACAGACAGACCGGCAGATTTCCTCTTCCAATAAGTGTCTTCACCGCAATGCCACGTTACTTAGTTAAAGGCCTCTTGAAGATTAAATTCCAATTGAATTCATTTCTACTCAGCTAAAGGGAGAAAAGGAGACAGACAAGTTAAAAGGAGATGTCACACTCACACATATTCTTCCTATTGTTTGCAATAGATAAATCAGTGTTTGTGAAACAACCTTGCATGCCACAGAACTGCCAGCGTCATCAAGATGAACAGTCTAGTGCGGCTCCATTAGCAATAGATGGGAAAGTGGCTTCATGGCCTTAAAAATACCTCAACTCAAATCTGATAATCTGAAGCCTAACGACCGTCAGTTCATTATAGTACCAGTGGATTGTGTTGTATTAAGGGTATCCGCTCTTAAAGTCGGTGGCATTCTGCTTTGACGTCTTCATGGAGCTCAGGGGCTGTGGAAAACCTGCCGGCACACTGCAGTGTCACAGAGAAATTAAAAAATAAATAATTGATGGGCAAGGACTAAAAAAGCGGCAGGCGCATGGGATCTGGTGAAGGAGGAGAGGAGAGCAGGGAGAGAGGACTTTGGTACTAAGAATATCTTGACAGAGCTTCTCACGCTCCTCTCTTTTTTTCCCTCACAGCGGTTATCTTGGGAGAGGGGAGTTGAAGACCTCAGGGGGATTTGCCACCAACCTGACTGCCCACTTAGCAGAGGAAGGGGGCTACTAAGAGTTCGCGTATCCGCTTTTCATCTAGATTACTTTTCCAGCTTCATTAGCGTCTCCATACCTAACTGCGAGGTCAAATTTCATTTTAAATGTCCCGTCATAAATGTTCAATATTGATTTCTTGTAATTTTTCCGCCCGAGTTGTTCATTCTAATCCAGAAGGCTAAGGCTAGTTAGATGTGTAGTGTACAGATGGGGTAATTACAGCAAGCTTTGGCATGACTCGCACCGAATCCGCTTAATGAACTCAGATGTAGCTCCGCGGAAATGCTGGCAGGGTCATTGTTAACATACCCGGCACAATATGAATGCCAAACGTACGCCAAATGAACACGAACGTGGCCCAAGGGCGCATTCTCCTTGTTATGTCTGAAGTCGCTGTTTCAGTGGTTGAATGTGAGAAATGTTTCCCTTTGATACACCATTCTTCGGCGTCAAATGTCCGAGATGGCGCGTGAATTCCCCCAGAAGGGTGACTTTATGGGAGAGGAAATATCAGCGTGGCGTACTGTAAATGGTGCTCTTATTGATCATGCGAGAAATCGAGGAAAAGAAAACATTTTGATCAGCGGTGGGAGATTAAAACCGAGGAGGGAAATGTCAGTTCCTGGCCTTATTTAACTTGTACTCCACGGGCTTATGGTTTGGAGCCACAACAAAAACGAAAACTAATGACTTGTTGACTTTTGCATCTGGCAGAAATGAAGGGAAACTTAAGTAAAAAAAAAAAAGAAAAAAAGAAGCCCGTGTCCTCGGTTAACATTTGATCCTTTTTCCATTTTCCCCCCTTCCCTCTATCCCCTCCTCATCTATATTGTGCTCACCTCTTCCACTTCATTCCTCCCACTCCTCCTCCTCCTCCTCACTTCTTCCATTTTTCTGTCCTTCCATACTTGTCTGTTGACATCTGTCTGAGAGCAGAGTCGAGACAGCCATACTTAAAGCGCAGCACCTACTGCGGCTTTTGTGGCATTGCTCCTGCCTGACCAGAAAGTGAATGAGTAAGACAAGTGGAAAGCAGGTTGTAGGCACGCTCGGGGCTGACTGTGGCGCGGGATACGTTTACATCCTATAGGGGCGAGTCGCACACGAAAGAAGCCTTGAGTGTCTGTCCTGTCTGGAGCCTGTCGGAGGCCTCTGGTCTGCGGTTTAAGTGTGAGCTCATATGAGGTATTCTGGTCTCGCCTGCTCGCTGTCAACCTGCAGTGTCTCCACCCGCTGCAGACACTGACTCATGTAGAACACTGCATCTATCACTTGTGCTATGGTCATTATAGGACACCTAATGTATGAAACATGCTGTTACTCGCTCATGCTAGCATGCCTAAAATAGTTGTCTGCAATTGTGATCATCAGGCAGTCGCTTATTTGATCAAGGAACAGTTAGTTATAACCGTCGTGGACAGAAATAGGGTGTGCGGGACACTGGAGACAGCCGCGCTATGACATGCAGTGTAATTTTCCTGTCTGTTCAGCAGCACCTACTGTCATGTCCACTGGCAAAAGCCTTGCACAGATACTAATTTATGGTCAGTATTAATGGATCAGCCTCATGACGAAGGAGTGTGTGTGTGTGTGTATGTGCTCTTCTTGGATTCTTGCAGCGTTTCCATGTGTTCTTGTAGCATCTGGTAACCGCCGTGTTTTTATGGAAGTGCTTGTTTTTCTAATGAAAATGAAAAGAAGCACATGCACACACAAACATCCCCAAATCAGCGGCGAGTCCGCCTAGTTTTATCACTAACAGGTGTGTTGTTAAGGGTGGTCTTGTATTGTGGCATTCACCAGCCCGCTCCGCTGCTCTCTCATTCACACAGCTACAATATGCTTAATTGTCACATTGCATTTTTGCATTTTTCCCTCTTTGTAGCTGCATGCGCCATTATCACTCTGTGTAATTTTCTAATCAATGGTTGATTTAATCGGAGGAGTCAGTCTCAGCCTCTGTTTTCCCTCCTGCGTTTGACAGGCCGTCGCAGGCGAGCCAGAGAGCCCACCACTTCTGTTTCCGACCACATCTGAGCTGGTAAGAAATTGCGTCATGTTCCACTTCACTTGATTTTTCATTTCGGTCCCCGGGATGGTCTAATTGTGCCTTTGGCTTATTGCTGAGTGTTTATTTGTTTGTACAGGATTTATCTGATGTGATGTGAATGCACGCTCCTTTTGTAGTTCAAAGAGCCACACTTTCCTTCCAAAGACAAAACTGTAAAGTCTTATTTATAGCTGATTAGCCATATTCGATTTAGATATACCTCATTATATTTTCTCTCTTTTTTATCCATGATCTCATCATATTGTGGGAACGAAAACTTTTGACTTGATCCAACCAGTGAAGGGATGTACCTTTTAGCCAATTTTTCTTTCACCCCGCCATTTTTGGGGGCATGAAGAAATATAACGTAACAGGCCAAGTTATGCTGCTTAGTTCTGTGGTGTGGGTAGTTATGGGTATTTCCCAGTTTGCTCAAGGGTGTTTTAACAGCGGCTGACAATGGGCCTTCCAGGAAACACACTCCTGGGACTAAATTAGAGATTGTCCAGGGGTGACTTGCTGTTCGGGTATGGGCGTGCTTCCTGTCTGCTTGCCTGCAGGCCTTGGATTGGGTGATTGCAGGAAATAGCCCCCCGTGCATGCTTATACACAAGCCCACATGCGCACACACACACACACACACTCACTCACACACACCAATAAATCATTCTGCTCTTTGAATACACTTTAAATCTCAGTGACAGACCCCACATGACCTCCCCAACCTCTCTGCACGTTGTAGCAGGTTAAAGGCATTATGCTGCCACTTGATTGGTACAATTTGTAATTAATTCAGACCCTAAAGGGCTGCAGGCTCACATGGAAAACCAGTCAGAATTTTCCCATGCGGTTGCTAAATTGAAGAAATATCAGCACTAAGGCTTAATAAATGGCATTCGTTCATTCGTTCACTTAATGAGCCAGCTTCGGGGTTTGCTGCAGTCATTTAAACAGATTAAAGATAGTCCAAGTGTTATTTTATTCACTCTTACAATATGGAAAGTGGGGAAATTATAAAAAATCTTTAACTCCTCTCAGGCTGAGATCTGAGGCTGAATGAGGTGTGCTGACATGAATATGGAGGCACTCTGGATCCTGAGGAGCCATTTAAAACAGGGAACACCAGGTGCCAGCCAGCGCCGAGTGTGAAAGCAGGCTGCCGCTACTGACAAATTAATTCTGGGTCATGCTGAGCAGGATGAAGCACCCTGTCAGCAATATCCAGCAGGGAGGCCTCTAAGGAGTCCCTGCACCAAAATTCAGCTTTGCTTAAGTGGTCCGAGCTCAGGTCACTCAGCTGGCTGCCGTTCTGCGCAGGTCGTGGCCCTGAGCTCCGTGTGCTTGGTCATTGCGAGGCAGCGGTGTGTGCAGTGTCGCAGTGACCTCTGTCAGCCTGTCTGGGCTCTGCACTCTTCCATCCGTAGCACAGCAATCTCCAGTCAAACATTGAAAAAAAAAAAAAAAAAAGAAAGAAAATTGCGGTCAACGGTGCCGTGTAGACAAGATGTTGCAGACCCTTTCACGGTTTCTAGGTGTTTCTCAGGGAGGTGCGGAGACTTGATGCATCCTCAATCCACACTCCAACTGTAGAATACTGCCTTTTTTTTAAAATTTCAATTAAATAGCAGCAACATCTGGGCTCTTAGTTAGCCCCGAGTAATAAAGAAAGTCGTCCGGGGAGACTGCTCGGTCTGGGCAGGCCTTCTCTGGAGGGGAAAAAAAAGGGAACTTAATAGCCTGAGGTTGTCAGTATAAATCCCCTAAGAGGCACAGTAGATGCTCAGCTTCAGGCCAAGCTTCTTTTTTTTTTTTTTTTTTTGCCGCCAAGTTGTTCTTATTCACACCGCTTTTAAAATTCTGCTCACTACTTTATCCTCTAGAGGCGTCTGAGAGGGAAGGCTATTGGTCATCTCTGCTGGTTAATTGGATAATGTTCTCGAACGCTGTAATCAGAGAAATCCTTTTTTTGATCTTATTCGTGACAGTATCTCAGTGCTTTGCTAAAAATCATCTTTTCGGTTTACTGACTCACATGATTGGTCCTCACTTCTGCTGGTACTTAAGTTGCAGCTGTAAGTGCCTGAGTGTCCATATGAGAGGCCATTCAGATATGCGTACTGCTGGTAAAGAACATGGAATTGAGATGCATGTGCCTTTCTGCAGACTTTGTGTCCCCCTGCAGTGTTTGCCCCTCATGTTTCCTATTTATAAATCACTGGTTTCATAAGCTTGGATGTTTACTGGTAGGAAAATGGTTGCAAAAGAAAAAAAAAAATGGAGCACGGTGCCAAATTCATCTTTAGCAAGCACAGGAGGAAAGGGACTAGCTGTTATTCGGTGGGCGTTCACAAGAAGACAGACGTTTCTATTCATCTCAAACAAATCATTAGCATAAATAACCTGTTCGCTAAATGGCCTGTCATTGTATTTGATCGGCTCTGTTCTTTGAATATTTTATACCCTTACATTGCCTTTTGAACTGTGCGTGTTCTCGCCTGCGGCAGTGGCTAAAATATCCTCTGATGAGAAGTCACAGGCACAGGTGAAGTGAAAGGCGTTGTGTGTGTGTGTGTGTGTGTGTGTGTGTGTATGAGTCTCCAGGCATTGCTGCTCGGTAAATGCTAAGCTGTGAGCGAGGAGAGGGGGAGAGAGGGTGGGGAAGTGTGAGAGGAGGGGTGAAGGAGGGCGACAGGAGCCCAAGGGACTTTTGTTCCCTCAGTGAGGCCTGTCAGGCAGCGGCCGCCTATAAATAAATATAAATAAATGTGATGTGTCAGCAGAGGAGGACTAATGAAATTCACCTCAGAGATCCTTGCTTGTCATCATCATGTGCTCTGTATAATGAATTTCCATACATCTGTTTTTTTGTTTTTTTTTTGTTCCTTTGACATTGTATCTGATGTCGTATATCACTGGACTGGTGACGAGGGATTTGAGCTTAACATCAACTCAAGATCATCTTTTTGTTTTTTGTTTTGTTTTTTTCCATTCAAACTTGTAGCTATAGAGAATATAAAATGTTCAGTGCTTTACTGATATACCTTTTTCAGCTGATTGTTGTCCAAACAGAAGATCAGCTGGTCAGTCCTATGTTTTTCGTAGAAGTCAGAGAGGAGACCACCAAAACACATTATTTTCTGTTATTTCAGCTCTAAAGCTTGGAGCTGCATCAGACTGTTTCAATGCACCATTTAACCTAACATTGACTTGCTTTGAGCTTGCCTGCAGCCATTAAAACAATGGGTGCTTTGTAAATATGCAGCGTTTGATGCTTTCTTTCTGTCTGGGGTTTAATAAGACTGCTTGTATTGTTTAAGTATCGCTGACGTCAGGGGTCTCATGCATAAAACATTAATGAATGTAAGGAGAACTCATGCGGCTTTCCGGTGCTTCTTTTAAAAGCTAGGTTAGCCCGCTGGTCAGCTTACAGGACCATCATGTGTTGAATTATGCTCCTCGCTTTTGGCTGACTCACTGCAGAAAGAGATGTGTTGACAACAGGCAGCACTGTAGAAAGCCGCAGCCTGACAGTCCTCACTGAGGGAACAGAAGTGCCTTGGACTGCAGAAGGAGTGGATGAAGGAGAGGGAGAAGGGTGCTTGTATTTCACAGCCTTAGTTTTGTGCTTTCTGTAAAAACATCAAGGCGTTGCTTCGCTGCACTTTACAGCATGGCTCCCCAGCCTCTGTGTTTGATGGCTGTGTTAGAGCAGAGCTGAGCACAACAGATTGCCTCGGCGGGGTCAGAGGGGTTCAAAGATGCTGCTGCCCTTTAATCATGACATGCTGAACAGGAACACCGTTGAGTCTCGACTTGGAGTTATTAAACGGTGGTTTTAGTTTTGCTGTAGCAAAAACTGAAACTCAATATTGCGGGGCGCGTTTTCAAGAGAGTATTCCTTGCGAACGTGTGCTGTACGCTGGCATGCGGCGGTGCGCGGTCCTCGTCATCATGGACCACTGTAACACGCATCATTGTGATTTTAAATTACTGTTCAAGATCCTTCAACCCTTGAAAAGAAAAACTGTGGGCTTGTAAAACCTCATTCATGTTCAGCATTCCAGCCTTTTTTTTGGAATGGTCTTTTTTAAATTCCACTGAAATTGCACTTTTACAGTTATGTCTTTGCATTAGTGTGTCCCTCTGTTGTTGTTTTCTTTCAAGTGTGCTCATGACACATTGTTTTCGGGAACCTTCCTGCATATATTTATTTATTTATTGTGAGTTTGGCATATTTAGGACACCTCTTTGAGAAAATGAGGACATACCATACGTTCCTCCTTGATATATAGGGCTATGAGTTGTGAAGATAAATTTGTGACGTGCCTTAATATGCTCGCTTGTCCTCAATAATTCCATCAGGAATATAAGAACATCCCAAAGTTTGTTGATGTTATGTGGATAAACAAGGCAACCCAGATTTTTATTAGACTGTTGCTGGTTTTGGGACATCGAGAACTTCAAACTGGGTCAAACTGAGTCTTTTCTGCTCGCTGAGCTTTTCGTAATTCCAAAGCTTCTCAACACAAGAAACCTCCACACCTTCCTCCATCGCTCTGAAATATTTATGGTGGCTCTCTGCCAACAGTGTCAGCTGATGATATAATATATGTACGCTATAATTCCATATCTTCAAGCGGGACTAATGAGCCCTCAGAATGGACACAGATGAGCAGGTATTAATCTCACAACCCCTCAGGCTAATTTTGGCTTCATCAAAAGGCTGATTATCTTTCTCTTCTTGTGCATCAGAGATAGTTTGCCCTTGTGGTGCCCTCTGCTGCACTGACTCCACTTTGAAAGTGAGTGATTTGATGGTTATTTGGTTCTAAATTTACTGGAGAGAGATTAAAAATGTGAAACAGGATGATAAAAGAATACATTTTTATGCGTAAAACGAGAGCAGTGGGGTACATGAGAGGGGAATAAAACTTTGTAGTTCAGTTCGCCACGGCCATTGAGTGCAACCCCGCTGGTAGATAAATGCTTTGCTAAAAAACAAATTTGGTATTGCTTGCATGCACTCTGTGCCGCAGCAACAGGCCAAGGCTGTTATGACTGGACTTCATTTACTCTCAGCCAAGCCAAGAGGGGTTACCTCTCCAAACTCTGGCTTTCTAAGATCTTTTTCTTTCTGCATGTGTGCCAGTTGTGGTTGCTCAACATCTGGACTCGGTGTCCTGTGGGGACTTGAATAGCACATGATGACTCTGGAGCCACTAATGGTGTTATAGTGGCCAGTGGAGAGCTCCTAACAATGCCTACAAGCATCTCTCGCTCTCTCTCTCTCCCTCTCCCTCTCTCCCTCTCTCTCTCTCTCTCTCTGCCGCAGTTTCTAGCGTCTCACTCTCTCTCTCCTTCTCTCAGGAGAACAGTGTGTTGCCAGGGTGGCAGCGGGATTAATATTCATGCTGACTGCACCTGCCAAGGCTGCTGCTTCCAGCCTGTTGCTGGTGCCACTGGGTGCTTTATTACCCTTGGCGTAATGGCTGCATTAGTGCTATGTGCCTCAACTTCTGATTAAGCCTCCTCTACAGTTCTCACATGTAGTTGGTCAAATCCATGACATAGTATGGCACGCAACAGCAAAAGAGACATCAGTTGTTGGCAAACAGAGAGAAGACGACTGGTTGCCCTTTATGATCAAGCATAGATCAAAAATATAAGTTTTTTAATAATTTAGCCACTACAATAAAAGGCGTTTTGATATTTCCTTCCTCGCTGTTACATTTTCTCTATTTGGAGTGCCTGGATTGCCTGGTGCTTTACTGCTGAGAAACTGTTGAGTTGTCAGTATTTTAGCAACCCCTGATGAATTCATAACACTGGCATTATTCAGCTTGAGATGGAGACCAAGTGCTTTGAAAACCTTGACCTCAC
>OMLB01044084.1:0-15053 GCA_900302555.1 Myripristis jacobus | reverse complement strand
GCGACCCCCTCGAGGAGGAGCTGCTGCTGCTGCTGCTTGGATTCTGCAGCCCCGCGTGCGTGCGTGCGCGCGTGGCCGTGGAGCACCGCGAGGCGCTCGAGCAGGAACACAAAAGAAACGTGGGCTCGCAGAGGCGGAGAGCCAGACAACCGAAAATAATCAGTCAAAACAACTCTAATCGCCTCCCACTCCCACAGAATCTGAATAACGATAAAAACAGAAGCCGGCGCGTCCCCGCGGTGCCGCTTATCTGCTCCGGTGCTGAAAGACTCAGCCTGCGGCTCCGGGAGACACACAAGTCACAGTCTGCATCTGTCTTTAACGTTACCTGTGTGCCATGAGTCGCACGACCAAGAGTGTAAAAGTTAACATGGTAATGGGCCACACATAAGCTTACTATTAATTATTAAGTAGTGAACTAAAACCTCCAGTCTGTCCATCACTACAAGGTCAGAAACCATTAATGTAAAACAAATTTTTTCATAACTCATAGTCGTATGATACTAGTTGCTTTAATATAGTTTATTGCCTACTCGTTTCATATCATAAAGACTGCCAGTGAGTTTAAATGATAAAACGGCTTAAATGAGTTTGCAACATAGAACTGTTCCATCTCTATGGTTTACCCTGCATATTGTTAATTGTCCAAGTCCAGTAAATCCTACTGCAACTTATAGATAGCCACAAACCTCAACTGCAATAAATTCAGTGACCCAAAACCAAAAATACCCCCGCCCCAAATTAACTGAGCTGACTTACACAGATCAATATGAAGATTAATCCGATTGGCTCTAGACAAATAAGACTGGTGTGATCGCTGCTACCTGTGCACTAACAGTTAATCCTGTTCAACAGCCTGCCTATTTTTCTCTCAGGTTTGGTGGGTAAGCCAGCAGCAGCTTGCTTCTAAGCCCGCTGCAAACATAACGAATCATCAGAGAGACAAAAAGATCCAACAAACTGTTTTCACAGACAGAGTTTATTAAAAAGAGAAAAAAAAATCTAATAATCTTGGCTGTTGTGACTTGGCTATTGAGGTTGTTCCAAGACAAGCTGAAGCATATAAAATTACAGAGACTGATAGGCCACTCTGGAGCGATACCCGTCCAGGTCCAGAGCAAGGGGACACACTTGTGCACACAATCTCTCTCTCTCTCTCTCACTCACTCACTCACTCACACACACACAAAACTACTGAATTTCTCCCATGTAGAGCCGTTTATCGCTGGAGCCAGAGAGCACTGTTTAGAAAGAGAAAGAGAGAAAGACATCAGTTCAGCTATTATTACTATTTCATAACCATTTCCCAGTATTGAAAGTTAGAGGTCAAAACAAACAACCAGCTAAACCACACCATGCATAACCACATGATTGAAAGTCAAGGAACAGGGAAGCTGAAACCCCTCATCTCCCTTTTGCAGTTAAAATGAACAGTTACTTCTGCCTCCACTTAGCTCCCTTCTATTCCACTCCAATGTAATAAGTGTATAATGTTGCTCCTCTCACCTATAGGCTCCTCTGGGTGGAAGGACACTTCGTTGACAGAGCCAGCGTGGCCTGGCAGCTTGTACAGGATTCTACGGGATGTTGTGTCCCAAACATACACAAATCTACAAATACAAACGCTCAGAGTAAATAACAATGGTACATAATGCAAGATATTGTGTAGTTAAGACATACTGGTACTGAATATATACTGTCTCTGTATTGTGTTGCATTTTGTACCATGCATTTTTAATGTGTGTGCTGGCAGATACTCATTGGGTGGGTGTGTGTGCTTCTTACCTGTCAGCTGAGCCTGCAGCGATCTTACTGCCGTCAGTGGACCAAGAGCACCGGAGCAGATTCTAAAAGACAGGACTGGGTGTTAAACCTTTAACAGGATAACACAACTTTCTACATACGTTTATATACAATAATGGGGAGAGGCACAGTCTGTTTTATGGCATGTCTTAGTACACTAGTAAGTAGTGGGAAAATTAGGGGAAGATGAGAGAGGATGCAATCTAACAGTGGTTGAAAACCAGATTCAAATTCACACAATTCAGTAGTGTTATATCAGTACCAACACTGGTATAAGGTCTGTCAATTACAACACAGGATAAAAATGCAGCATCACTGACTTTGGAAATTAATGCAAAACTCTTTTTGTAAAGCAGGGACAGGATAACTCTCAGAAAAAAGAAAAAGAAAAAAGTTGACAACTCAAAACATATTTGTGGCTCAATAACTGCAATCTCATCATCCAAGACTATACTGATCCATAAAAATAACTCCGTCCTTGGTAATGTGTGCTAATTTAAAAAATCCCTTTAGATTATATCTGGGGGTTATTTCATACTGTTTTGTTCAGAGAATTTTGATGTAATTGAAAATGAGGGAAACCTCACTTTGATCCTGAAATCAATCAAAGGTTTGAATGGACAGATGAACTAATGAATGTATGAATGTACCAACAGTGAAAAAGTCCAAAAAGAAAACTCATAAGTTATTTTGTTACCTTCTCAAAGTTGTGAACATTTCCCTGGAAAATCTTCACACACCTCTCCTTGGGTGCGAATGGTCGAACATCCCAAATACGCACTACACATGGAGGTATACACAAAAGTTAGATAGAGGACTGAACCCTATAATATTCGCACACTTATAAAATGATGAAAGGCATGTTGTACACACACAGAGACTGACCTGTGTTGTCCATGGAGTTGGAGAGGAGGTAGGATCCCTCAGAGCTCAGGCTGAGTCCAGTTATAGAGTCGCCGTGGCCGTGCATACTGTAGATCAGCTTATTCTGCCTCAGGTCCCAAACCTGCGTGGTGCACACAAATTTTGATTTTGTATGCCAAGACAATCTAAAAACAAATTTCTGCTGTCATGTGATAAAAGGCTGTCAAGACATTAGCCATGTCATCCCTTAAAAAGTATTTGTCTGTGGTCTCAGCAGACGATTCAGGGGTAAGAATTCTCCAAAACCTCTTCAATGATGTACAGTAATACTTTAATCTGATAGGACATATGATAGAGATCCCACTGTAATAGATTGAGGTAAATCTGGAGTTCCTATTCAATTATGTTAATCAAATTCCATGACTTCCCCATGGCAAACTGCATAACAGCATTTCCATGATCAATATTTGTCAGCATCTATTTACAAGTGTTACAGTCTTGTTGAACTGCTGGTTTTAATGATCAAGGTCTGTCTTTGTGTAATTACATTTATCTCTGGGGACTTCCATATTTTAGAAATTTAAGATTGATATTGATAATCTCCATGACATTTTCACAATAATTCTCAATATTTCTCACTTTCCAGAATGCTCTCAGGGCTGTAAAAATGCTGTTATTGCATTCCATGACATTGTCGGTGTTTTCATGACTGTTGCATCACAGTACCTTGATGTCGTTGTCGATGCCTCCTGACAGGATCTGATCGCTGGTGTCATTGAAAGTGACAGCCAGCACTTGATAGGTGTTCTGGAAAGTGTGGATCGCGCCCTTCTTACGGATGTCCCACAGCTATCGCACGGTGACACACACAAACACAGAAACACACAAAGTCAAGCGCAGAGCCATGAACGTTTTCCAGCAAGTGACATTCAACATAAAGTCACAACAATAATAAGCCAGCCAGCGGGCTCTTTGTAGCTTCCCCAAAACAGCCTCACTACCAAGTTCATTTAGTCCCAGTAGATTTCAGCACAACAAAAAATGCAAACTACAACTCCATAAAACACTATTCAACAAAGATGCAGTGCTAAAATGCTTTATGTAGATACACTCCCTTATTGTGGCCAAAGAGAGTGAAGCGGTTAATCTCCCAGCACTGAGACAAGCCTGACCCATTCCCCCAACAGGTCAGTGAAGTTTTGTCTAATCTGCTCAGTGGCCGGCAGTTTCACCTTGACTGTCCCGTCATCACTGCCGGTGCAGACCAGCTGGGGGCCTCGGCGGGCCGGGTAACAGGAGTTTACAAAGGAGGTGTGGCCCTTCAAACGCTTGATCCTCTCGCCCGTCTCGCTGTCCCACACACCTACAGTCTTGTCTGTGCTCGCTGAGAACAGCATGCTAACACACACAACAAGACAAGACACAGGAAGACAATCAATCAATCACATTCTCTGTTTACCATTGAGGAATACTTTGTGTGTGTATTTCAAATACACTGGGCTAACCCATGGATGAGGAGCCTGTTGCCTATTCTCTTATCTAGAAGCTGCATCTAATATGAAATATTTGTTCTCTGTGGAGCATGGATGACAGCATGAGTTGGAACATTTGCTCTTGTAGCAGTGATTACACCAATATGACTTTCTGACAGCTGATAACATGACATTGATTGTTCTGGACTGAAGCAGCCAATAGCCAATTTCTGGAGCATCTTTAAATTTGACAGTTTCATGCAAAACAAATTTCAAAACATTCAGTGTTGCCGATATTTTGTTTTGGCAGGATGGAGAAAACTCTGAACTGGCACTCATTATGCGATCAACAACGATCATTATGTGAGACTAAACATATTTCAGCAAAATATGGAAGCACAATATGACATGACGAACATTAACAACAGTAAATAAAACTCAGGCATACTGGGAAACTGATCATAGAGTGACTTGGACTAGTTTTGGTTGGTAGGAAGGAAACAAATATATCATCCTAATCCTACTGATTGGCTTTTATTATGTCTTTGTGCTTTTTTCAGTCACATATTTCGTTCTGCCACTACTCCTTTTGGGAATAAATGCAACTGCTGAAGATAGATCGTTGGCTAGGTATTCCAGGTACCTTTGACTTCACACTTAATTTGTATACTCATACCTGCCATCCGTGTTGTAGTGCAGCTCCATCACTGCTCCACTGTGGCCCTTCAGAGTAGCAAAATTTTCACAATCTCCATACACGTTCCACAGCACTGCAGCAACAAGAGAGAGACCATATGATCACATTACTTGCAGTGTTGCCAAATCTGGATGTGGATGTACAAACTGCAGGTATCTTTATTGTCGGTATTGGTTTAAATGTTGAGGTGAGTGACATACATATAAGCCTGTCAAATCCTGAGGAGGCCAGCGTGGCTCCGTTGGGGTGAAACTTGCAGCAGTAGACCTCCCCATCATGGCCAGACATCAGCATGATGGGAGCCTGGAGACTGGAGCTGCGCGGCGGACCCTGCAGAGGAAGTGCCATGTTACCAGCTGCTGTGACTTATGTCTTTCTGACCCCGAGTGCAAGTCAAAAAGACACATCACTAACTAGTAGGACTGAGAAAAATTAGCCAAATCACATATCACAATATATTTGACCAAATACTTCGATATTGTAAGGATGACTACTGGTGCTTTTAATGGATATTTACACTCAAGAGCTTTTTGATCATCATTATTCATGTGGATATGAAGACGTAGAGGATGATCACGTAGAACCAAAAAACAGAACAGCTAATTCAATAGTATTAGTAAAACTAGCAGACATCATTTATGCCACATCATAACAATAACATCGAAAAACACCGGCAACCCACACTCATTTTTTATCGATGTAAATATATCCACCAACCTCGCACCAAAAAAATGCATAGGTTTTTGACCAGTGTTGAAGTGGGCTGAGTGAAAAAGTTTATTTTCTGTTTCGGCCATATTTGTTTTTCCTCTCCTGCCTACACAGACCGTTAAAAGTAAGCTAGCCTGTTAGCAGCCAACACGGTTGTGGTGAAGTTGCTGGTATAAAGGCTAATAATAGTGGTTTCTGTGTTATAACCACTTCAGTACAAGTAGCTAGGAGTCCTTTTAATGAACTGGACAAGTGCCCACTGTTAAACGTTAGACATAAGACCTGGCTCTCCGTACCATGGCCACGAGTTGCTGCGACTGAGCCGCGGCGACTATCTCGGTCCGGGGCCGCTTCACCCCGGTGGCCACCACCGCCATGTCCGCTGCTCTCTTCTTCGGCTCAATCATCCCGGGACACTCGAACAAAACGACCAATGCGCTGATATTTTCTAATTTGATTCACAAAAATGAATGAACCCTCTTTCATTGAGGAGCGGCTGAGCGGAGTAATACCAACGAAGAACTCGGAGAAAACGCTTCCGGTGTTATGAGACTTGTGATTGGTCGAGCTTTGCGCCGACAACGGTGACTGGCTGCCTTACTTGTTGACATTTTTTTCTTGCGCCGGATGTAATACCGAAACAAAACCTGCAAGTGTGCAAGGTAACGATACAATTATTATTTTTTGAAAAACCTTACATGTGTTATGCAGCTGTTAGCGTCAAACGGTGCCATATTGGAACAGCTTTTGAGGACTGGAACGGTCCTTTCCGTCCCTCTTTGTCGGGGTAACAAGGCTAACGTTATTTAGCTTGTTCGCAGACATGCTAACGCAGTTGCTAACTTGCCCTCAGTTGCCCCTGCGATAAGTCAAAACAGGAAAGAAACAACTTACATCAAGCAGTTTCTGATCATGTTCTGTTGCACTATGTTTGTGTTCTACACCATGGCTTCTGAAAGCAGTTTCATACAAGAATGCCTTAAAAACCCAAGGCCGAGAAACACAACATCCTACAATTTATGGCGTGAAATTCTGCCAGTCCTACCCATTAAGCGGGGACGCACTCTAATCTCTAATCTGAGTAGATTTTCCCCCTTCTACTCTCATTTGAGGGTGTTTTGTGTGTAAGAGAAACAGAGGAATGGGAAATGTTTGTGGTGACAGTGAAACTAATGATCCCCAAGCATTCCCTGCACTGATAACTGGGAAGCTGCATGTCTGTGAATTGAGCTGTTCTTCACTTTGTGTAGGATCCTCCTGAGGTGTCCAGGAGCTCCACAGACCCTTTGTGAGAAACACGTCTTTGCTGAAAGCCGTCTCTACAAAGTGAGCAGATCACATATCATACATCCGTGGTCTAACTCCGTTGAGACGATGTCCGACTCAGATGGTCCGGCACCGGAGCCAGCTGGTCTGGACGGTTTACCACCCATGTACAGCATCGCCAAGGGAGAGGTGGTCTCTGTGCAAAGTTATGGAGCCTTTGTCCGGCTGCCTGGTTACAAAAAGGAAGGTGGGTGGAAAAACCTAGACCTGCTTGTAGGGATTTTTGTGCAGTTTTTGGTTTTTATCACTGGAAAAAAAACAAAAACAAAATCCTTCCACCACTCACAGGTTTGGTGCATGTGAGTGAGATGTCGGCTTCACGAGTGGAGAATGCTTCAGAGATCGTCGATGTGGGGGAGCAAGTGTGGATCAAAGTCATCGGGAGAGAAGTAACAACATATTTACACACACCCACGCTCACAGTTTATAAGTGTGTTGAAGCTAATCTCAGTGCAGAGCGTGATGACTGCAGCTCTGCCTTCTGCCCCTCAGATTCGGGGTGACAAGGTGAAGTTATCCTTCTCAATGAAAGCTGTCAATCAGGGAACAGGGCGCGACTTGGACCCCAACAATGTTATGGCAGAGTAAGTGCTCATTGTGTTGCTATGCTGTGTGTCTGTGTGTGTATGTGTATGTGTGCATGAGTTATTATTGTCTTTGTGTGCATTTACAGGCAGGACGAGAGGCGGCGGAGACAGTTTAGAGACCATACAGGCAAGAGGATTACACTGGAGGCTGTACTTAACACAACGTGCACCAAGTGTGGCTGCAAAGGTACAGCTACAATACGAACAATACAGTTCTAACACGAAAAGGAAAACCACCAATGCCAGAGAAACAGACTGTATTTGTTTCATCACTTTTGAGATTTCTCCTCAGAAACTGATCTGAATTTACTTTTAATCCCTGCAGCCATTTCAGTCATTCCTTTCCTCTCTCCAGGTCACTTTGCAAAGGATTGTTTCTCTGCTCCAGGGCTGCAGTACACCCTTTTGCCTGAAGAGGACGATGAAGAGCCACAGCGGCAGCAGGCGTCCACTGTGGTGCCAAAGCAAGACTCAGAGAAAAAGAAAAAGAAAAAGAAGGTGAGTGCACAACTTCTGGTTTCCAGGGTGCCTCTCTACTCACTTCCTTATTTTCTCAGCTGCTCTCCACATTTGTTCTTCTGTCTCTTGAGTGTGAGACATTTACCAGCCTTGTGTGTTGGAGCTGCCTAAATTTGGAAGACCATTGTACACCCGCCCTCACTTTTCTAGTGAAGCAACTCATAAGTTCAGTACGTAAAAACTGCTGTTTAGTGGAGTAAGTTAGTCATTTGTAATCACTCATAATAAATAAAATACTGATTTAGTGTTTGGGGATGCAACATGACGCAGATCCTTGCTTTCTGATGGTGTATAGTTATAAGCTCAATAGATAAAGGTTCAAAGGTGAAAGGTCTACAGATATTCTATAGATATATTTTAGTGTATTTTATTTTTTTATTACTGTTATTGGGTACACAAAGGTTTTTCTTATATTCTTTGTATTGATCCACTTTATTTACTTTGTTACTTGTGTTTTCTTTTTCTAAAGATATAAATTGCTCTCCTAGTGTTCAACAGTATATTTTGCGTAGTCTACTTCCTGTACAGTGTGTGAGTAACATGTTGCTGTAACACAGGCATTTCCTAATTTGGGCTCAATACAGTACATCTGTCTCAGTTTCATCTATCTACCTATCTATCTGTTTTTGCAGCACCATGCATAGGTTTTTCTAGTTGCTTCACAGCAGGCGGTGGAATTAGCGCCTCATTAAAGTTTAACTCAGCTTTATAGTCCGAAAAGAGTAAAGCTGCAACTAATGAATATTTTCATCATCGATTATATTTTCAATTCATATGTTAATCTTTTCATCTACAAAATGTTAAAACTAATAATAAATGCCTGTCACAAATTCCCAGATCCAAAAGTGAATTGCTTACTTGGTCTGACCACCAGCCCCAAAAAACCTTTTTTTTTTTTTTTTTTTAATGTTTAATTTTTAATGCTACCTATTTTCTCTTATGCCATCAAACTGAGAAAAGCAAGTAATTCTTAGCAAATGTTTGATAGTTTTACAGCATTAAAATGATTAATGGATTATTGAACTGATCATAGGTTAGTTTTATGTTGTTTGACTAATTGATCAGTTGCCTAATTATTTCAGCTCTAGAGAGAGCGAGAACAATGTAACCTGAACCCGAGCACTTAACTCTTCATCATTAATTCCTCCTCTGTTTATCCCCAAGGAGAAGAAAATGAAGAAGAAGAGGAAGAGGGAGAGAAAGGAGTCCGAGAGTGACAGCAGCAGCAGCAGCAGCGACGGCAAAGCCAAGAGGGGGCGCCACAGTCACGCTCACGACAGAGAGGACAGAAAGAAGAAGAAACACAAAAAACACAAATCGCACAAACACAGCTGAAACGGGGGCACACACACTCACCAACACGCAGAACCCATGATTCAAACACACACTACACACACACATGAACACACAATCCTACATTCACACACTGCAGCGATGCGACAGGTGCAGAAGGGGAAGTGGGCAGAAACAGAGAGACGTCGCCCCGTTTGTCTTGTCATGCTCTCACCACAAGTGGCATAAATCGTCAGCTGTTTTTTTTGTTTTTGTTTTTTTTTCCCTTTCCTCCTGCGTGTTGGGACATTTTTATTTTAGTTTCTGCCCATGTGAGCTACAGTAGTGTTTTGGAACCCAATGAAGACCCTCCACCCTGCATCACTAAGCAAAGAGGATCAAATCCCTGCTTGTCCTGAAGTAACCACAGTGCGTGCGTGTGTGATTAACAGATCATAAGGAAAAAGATAGGTGTAAGCAATATGGCAGCAGGCCACCATCCTACTTGGAAATCCAGATATTGTTTACACATATCAGGTTTCTGGTGATCTAAGAAATCCCTCAGGCAGGAGTGAGGCCAGCCAGGCTCTCTTGGGAGGTTGAGACATGGAAATACATCAAATAACATACACAGAGCGCCGCACACCCACACACATAGGAAGTAGTATCGACACAAACAGGAAGTGTATGCTACACAGGAGAGACCAACAGGAACTTCTTACAATAGTGATATCCTGAGTTGGCCCTCCTCTTATTGTGGGCTTGTGTGTATATACATGTGGTGTGTTTGTGTATCTTACCTCTCTGGTCAGCTATGATCTGCTCACAGTGTGTATGGTTCTCTAGTTCCTGCATGGCAACTGTTAACACCATTAAATGTTTTTTTTTTGTTTTTTTTTGGGATAGTCAAATGGCTCTTGATCTCTTCTTCCTGGACCTTGAACTCAGTCAGACCATGAGAGACCAAGGCAAATATACACATTAATAAACACACACACACACACATCACACTGCAAAAATGTCAATCTTCAGTCATGTAATCTTATAATTAGTAGTCTTAAAAGTGTTTGTTTTTCTTAAAACAGGTGCAAAAAAATCTGACAGTGGAATGAGATTATACAATTAAGTTCCAATGCGGATCAACTTTTTTCCCCCAAATTTTGAGAATCGAATGTCATTTTCTTGATCCCAGTGGGCTGATCTGCCTTATTCTGCCTTGTTTCAGCATGTTTATACTTTACAGAAAAATTCCTGAAACAAGCAAAACTACATCGAAAGCAGGGTATATAATCTCATCCCGCTGACATTTTCTCCTTTTGTTTTAAGAAAAACAAGATTTTAACACTGAACGTTAGACTAAGTGACTTTTGAAGTTGGATATTTTTTGCAGTGCATGCTCCCACTGGGCGGTTGTGGACACACCAGGGTCAAACTGAGTTGGCTGGGTTCAGTTGAGGTGAGTGTCCCATGCTCTTTTATAGCAAGAGCTGGACCAAGGGATTTTACACAACTTGCATGTCAGGTTGGGTCATGCCCCATGAGATCATACTCAGAAAATGAACAGAACAGCTGTTGTTACAGAACAATGTGTGTGTGTGTGTGTGTGTGTGTGTTTTCTGTCTGAGAAAGGTGACCGAGATAAGGTCACGTCAGTGCAAGACAAGATAAGGGGTCATGTAGAATTGAGTTTTCAACCTTGTTGCTAAACTGCAACGTGTAGGATTGTGGAGTGATAGATCAATACTGTGTTTAGGTCCTCATGAGTATGAGTGCATGGTTCATAAAGACAGACAAGGCTTGTTTCCAGTAACAACGGGTCAATGCAACTCCAGTACACACCCGTGGCAATGACCTGCATTCATTGGTTCCCTCCTTAATTGGTTGCATCCACCGTTCTCTTATTTTGAAAAGTATTCCATACTGTTATGCAGGTTTAATTGATTTAGTTAAATGAATTATTCTGGGTGCATGATACACATTAAACTAAGCTGTGAATGCTATTCTGATTTTATGGCTGTGGAGGGATTTTTTTGCCAACATATCGTGATTTTCTTGGGGGGGTCATGCTCTCTTGTAATCAATGTTAGGTAATAGTGCTGGGTTCAGACAAGGTTTGATATGGTGTTCCAAAAGTCAGTGTAAGGTGGCTCTGGGCCTACCTATTCCTGGCACAGGTTCACACAGAGCCCTCACCATATCCCTGGTTGGCACCCGGCTTCAGCACATGACACCAATCGAGAGCGGGACGGAATGATCCTAATTTAGAACACACACACCGACCCAGTCCACAAGTAGCCTACTGGACTTCATAAGTTCTGGACATTGTCCGAAGAACCGGGTCCAGACGTTGTCCTTTCACCCATATAGCACACAGCAGGAGGCTGTCTGTGTCAGGCGTGTTCCGACCTACTGGAAGTACTCCTTTTGGTTCACTGAATGTACTCTGAATGATTTAGGCGAAGGGTGGCGTGTGGGTGGAGCGTGCAGGAGGCAGGACATGACACGTCATCAACACACCCGCTCGCTTGTTGTGAATCCTCCAGACAATAACCTGCTCACACATCTGGACATTACGCTAACTTTATACCAGGGAGCTGGCAGGGTGAAGTCCATTTAATGTCCGGCCTGATCCGGACTTTAGTAAGGACAATGTTACGGTAATATCTTGATAAGTTCAGGGTTGCAGTGTATGTGTGAAAACAGACACGCCTACATCCTAACAAAACTTTCCCCTCCCCTGGGCAAAGTCAGGATACACACTTGTACCTTCATACACACACACACACACACACACACAACCACAAATGTCTAATGACTCATTGGGGAACTTTCAGAACTCTTGCAGGCTTGCATTCATTATGACTGTTGTACATATAGCATGTAGCCCACAGTTGTATTTCTATGACTGGTATTTGACCGTGTCTGAGTAACACATTTTTTGCGAGTAGCTCATTTGAATGCCACAGCTATGTAACTGGTGAACATGTGCCACTTAGGTCGGCCTAGCCAGTAATATTGGTTATAGTGATTATTCCCTCAAATGTATCTATATCTACTAATTACCATATTTTAACACTGGAATATTAACATTGCTTTTCCAACCAGTTTTACCTTTTTTTATTTTTTAATTTTTATTATCATTATTATTATTTTTGTATGCTTCAATCAAATTGTTCAAAACCAAACTATGTATTTCAAAGTTTTTAAAGATAAAAGGCACCATGCATAAGTACATTTCTTAAAAGAAAAGAAAAAAAAGACAGGCCTGATCTTACAGAAAGAAAACACAAATCATTTGGAATTTATTCAGTGTTTCATACAGAGGAACAATGACAGGCCATAAAGAGGAGGGCAGGGACAAAGGGGGAAGTCACAGAGATAAGGTTGTTACTGGGTCATGGAGGGACATTGTTACCCATACTAAGGGGTTGGAGGGGTGTTAGGTGTCTAGCACATGGGGCTTTAAATGATGTGGGTAGATGCAGGGGCTCGATGACACCGGCAATTACTCAGCCTTCTCGTAGCTGCGTGTGCATACAACTTCTCCTAGTGTAAGTGTCTGCGTTAGAGAGGAGGAAAAAAAAATAGATTAACTTCAACACATTCATGTTCTTAGAAATAAATATAACACACACACACAGAGAAATGCTGAATGTGTCCATGTTGTGTGATCACTGACCAGTGTGAGGTTGTTTCCGCTGACTTCCCTGACCAGGCTGGTCTCTTTGCCGTCCCACTTCTGGATGTGCACGAGCTTCCCATCAGTTAACGTCACCGTAGACTGCACACACAGGTGGTAACAAATTACACATGACATACATTCATACGCACGCCGTCCCTTGAGTGAATGTGTTTATGGAAGAGATGGGGAAGGGGGACATATCTCTACAAAATAATTATGCATCTGCTCTGCACATTTGGAGCTTTTCATTCAGATTCTGAGTGAGGAAAGGTGTTGACTCGATAAGGAAAAACAAGGATGGTTCCAACCAGTGGCTTGTTTACAAAAAGAGAACCTTCTTCACTGCCCAAGTGGATTTAATATTCCACTCTCTCTCTCCCCCTCTCTCTTTAATACCATGCATACGCAGCAATATTCTCCATCTCATCTTTCCATCCCCTCTGATGCTTCCTTTCACCCTCAAACTCTTCTGCCTGTCCCATCGTTCCCTAAGCGTACTCCACATTCTTTCACGCCTCGCTCCACGATGAAAAAAAAAAAAGCATGCCACACAACGTAAATCTGAGGTAGCACGTCTCCGGTTTCATTTCATGGTTGTGGATTGTGACTAATCAATCTTCTCTGACCCTCACCTCTCACCTCTCACCTCCAACCTCTCCAACCAAGCTCCACCTCTTCAAATTCAAAAAAATGGAAATACTTCTAAAGCCTTCTCATCCTGGTTTTTCCTCCTTTGTGTTCCAGCTTTTCTTTTTAACTATACATTGGGGTTTTGAGGATGGTTTCGAGGTTGTTAAGGTTATAAAAGTTCCTCAACCAATCATTTTCTATTTGAGCACAAATTATTTAAAAAAAAAAAAAAAACAGCAAAAATTAGACATTTTAGCCCGAGGGCAACGACATTTAGCCCTTAAGTTCTTATCAGTATGACCATCCTGACACCAGACTCCTCACCTTGACCTTCCTGTCATCGGCGGTGGTCTCGTCAAACTCCTCGGCCAGCTTGAATTTGATTTCTGTGTTTTTGAAGGTGCTCAGGGTCTTCAATACCACCGTGTCGCCTTCTAATGAGATGACAGTTGTGGGTTTTGTCATGCTGCCGACCTGACGTGTGGCAAAGCCCACACCTGAGGGACACAAAGACACGTGAGTGATTCACTGTGCTGTCACCTTGATGATATTGAAGGAAAAAAAGATATTAAAGAACTTAATTTGGGCAAGATTTAATGAAGTTCTGACTGAGTTGCCCTTTGTCTCTCCTTTGGATAAACACCCCTCCTAATCTCTATTTGTCAAACGTCCAAACCTGCAGCGTGTTCCTCAAACACACCGGAGTCTCAGCGACCTGGTTGCAGGTCTGGACCTGTGTGTGTGCAAATGATTACTCACTTTGCTTTGTGCATGTGTGTGTGTATGTGTGTGTGTGTGTGAGAGAGAGAGGGAGAAAGCAGTGTACATGTAATTGGGTAACACCAGCCCACACCCCCTTTCACCAAAGTAACTTTGCTCTTTTTGTGCCAGGCTGCAGTACAGTTTATCTCCAGGGGCTAAATCTGCCACTCTCCCACAATCAATAAAACAAATAGGCACTCTGTGTGCGTGTGTGTGTGTGTGTGTGTGTGTGTGTGTGTGTGTGTGTGTGTGTGTGTGTGTGTGTGTGTGTGTGTGTGTGTGTGCGTGCGCGCGCAGTCACATGAGTGATCAAGAGGATCGGGGTCAGAGGTTGAATGGTCTATAGTTTCTATGGTGACCAGAGCAGGCAGGTCGATGGTAATATGGCTCTGAGGTCACTGGGCATGAGTGTCAGTCTCACACACACACACACACACACACACACACACACACACACAAAGTCATCTAGGTTAGTGACATTCTTCACAGTTGTAAAACCATTTCGCACCTGCCCCCGTCACACACGCACATGCATACCAAACTCTGTGTGTGTGTGTGTGTGTGTGTGTGTGTGTGCGTGCGTGCGTGCGTGCGCGCATGCACAGTGATTTCAAGAGCACTTTATCACGCAGTTCGTCTCAGTTGTGGCCCTTGAGCATTAAGGCAACATTAATATTCAACCCCAAGAGCCAGCAGCCTCACACAATGGACGGCTTTCAGTTAATGTC
>OMLB01044080.1:5427-30620 GCA_900302555.1 Myripristis jacobus | reverse complement strand
CATGGCTTGAACGGTCTGATACACTCAAAAAAATCTACATCTTAAAAAGTAATTTTGTCTCATATTCAGTGTTAAAATCTTGATTTTTTTTAAACAAGTATAAAACAACCTGCCAGTGGGATCAACATGTTTCCAGAATTTTCATGAATCAAGTGCCATTTTCTTGATACTAGAGGGCTGATCTGGCTTATTCCACCTTGTTTCAACATATTTATACTGAAATTCCTGAAACAAGTCAGACTGCATTGGGAACAAGTGGGATTATCTCATCCCACTGGGCGATTTTTTAGCTTGTTTGAAGAAAAACAAGATTTTTCAGACTGAATTTTTGCAGTGCATTAATGTCTTGATGCATTTTGAATTTAAAACCCACATGGGCACCCTAAAGCTGGACCAAAGCAAAGCTGCAAAACTGGTACTGCAACTGAAATATCCCTAACTGAAACAATATGGAATCAGTGTCAGGACCATAATTACACCAACACACAACATCAGCTGGGATCACCCAAACAGTGATCATGAAAAACTGACATGACCTGTCATGTCCCCTTATCAAACGTCCCGTAAAACTGACAGCAAAACCCCCCATTTGTCCCAATAAAACTGAAAGATTCATGACGCCCGATTATTTTGTGTATGACCAAAATGTCATGCAGGGAGATAATTGCATTTATCATAAGCGCAGCTGTCTCGCAGGGGAATCTGAATATGGACTGAGCCTGATTTGATTCGAAGAGCAGGTGGCCACCAATTAGACACCATTGTCCCATTTGGGTAAAAAAGACAAATGGGGCAGCGAGTCAGCACTAACAGATACATATGCGCCATAATCAAGAAATATTGAAGGCAGTGTTCCATTCTAATTCGATCAACAGCGAGCGGCGAAAAACGCTGAGCGATGGCCGACGTCCACGGGATGACAAATGGACGGAGGAGTTTGGTGGCTGCACATTCAGGGTGAGTCAACAATAGTCCGAAATAGTCGCGCCCCGATTTCCCATAACCCCCCTCTCCTTCCCCTCTCATCAGGAAACAGACGATGTTTGTTTGTTTAGTTTGGTTTTCTACCGCTTGAACGGTGTAATGAGAGTGTGTGTGTGTGTGTGCAAATGTGTATTGTGCCTCAAGTGTATATGTGTGCTCGCAACCATAATTGCATCTGCATTAGCCCTATGCACATTAGTGTGTGTGTGTGTGTGTGTGTGTGTGTGTGTGTGTGTGTGTGTGTGTGTGCGTACACATGGATTAGTGTGTTTTCAAATGTACACAGGTGACCGTGCATCTCCGCACATGTATGAGTATGTGTGTGTGTGCATGTGACCACTACTGCATGTGATTTGTGTTTAAGTGTATGAGTGTGTGTGTGTATGTTTTTATGCGTGCGTGTCATGTGACTATGCACGTGCGTACGAGTGTAACCACAATTACGTATGCACTGCATTGTGTGTGAGTGTGTGTAACTCGCAGTGGGTGTGCAGTTGTAATATGCATATCTGTGTGCGTGCGTGTGTGTGTGTGTGTGTGTGTGCTGAGTGATCTGCTGAGCTCATTAAGGGCCTGCTTATTGCTCTGCCAGGGGTGTCAGTGACAGATTCCACTGTTTGGAAACACTCGGCCGCCCACACAGCCAGCCTGGCTCCACCACTGTCACACACACACGCACACACACACACACACTCACACACGTAGAGGCTAGGTTAGCATTCCACAGAGAGGAGGGGGCTGCAGGGAAGGAGACGGGATGGTGCTGGGACAGTGGCTGGAGGGATGACGGGTCGATATGGATTTGTAATGGGGTGTAGGGTGGTCTGGGTGGAAGGGATGCTCGTGGTTATGGTCGTGTGTGTGTGTGTGTGTGTAAGTCCACTGAATGTGTGAGAACAGGCATGTGTGTATATGCCTGTTTTTCCTGCGTATGGTGTTCATTCATACACAGAAAAGCACGTGCGAGTGTATGCGGCTTTGCAGTGGGGTGTAGGGCGGTCGAAGTGAGGGATTTTGTGTGTGTGCGTGTGTGTACATGTGTGTGTGTGTGCTCCCAGTCGGCGGAATGTCCAGGGCTCCAGCCATCAGCCACACTCTCCATCCATGACATTAATCCCCTGCAGCTTGATCACAGATGAGTGACCAGAAGCAGCCGGGGGAGGCCAGCATGCGTCACTTGAGCTCATTACCCAACCCGTCAATTCTGCCGTCTAGGTGTGTGTTCCTAGACAGACATTAATCACACAGGAGGAGAAGAAGAAAAACTTTGTTTCCTCCCCGTCTCCCTGGTGCACCAAAGACGATTAGCGCGTACGCGGTGTTTAAGCTTAGACATGCTCCCGAGAACAGCTATTTAATGTCTGATACAACTGAGGAAAAGTAATGGGTGTAAAATCATTTGGAAACACATCAGAGGTATTATGGGTGGCTACAATCCATCTAGGAGATGTTTTCCTGTCAACATGGCGAGACACTTTTCGGGGAGGGGGGGTGTGTTTTTTCAGCGTTGAGACGAGCAGAGGAAATGCCAAGCCGTAGACAGGGAGCGTGTTTGTTTACTCAACACAAGCCAACTCTGGAGCTACGTGGCTCAAGACAGCAAAAGCGCCCAGACAGATGCAAATCACATGATGGGTCACGTTGAAACAGCCCCACCACAGACTGTGTATGTGTGTGTGTGTGTGTGTGCGCGTATGGATCGGTGCCTGTATGTGTGTCATTTAACTTCTGTGTGGCAAGATGAAGTGTGAAACTCAATGAATGCGATAATGCACCTCCGTCATGTTTCATTAAGCGGGGCGATGGGGGCGGAACGGTACGCAGGATGGTGGGCTTGTAAGACATCATCACCGCACCAAAAATTTCCTCTTGTTCGGGGCCCGGCAGATGCTCAAAGGCAGGACGGCTTCGGTAGACAGAATTCACAGGGATGCAGTCAAATTAAAAGTAGCTGAAAATGTGCAACTTTGTGTGCTCAGTTAGGGACAATAACATGACAGCATATGTCAAGATGTGCCACTCTCAAAGCTACAATAAGTGAAATTACGAAAACGAGACACTCAGGCGAATAAAATGTGGAATAAGCACGTATTTAATTGACAACTTGGGATGGCAACCATGTGGACTAAAGGTGCTACATGTGTATTTTTTTTTTTTCACATCAGTGTGTCATTGTTAAATTAACTGTCATATTTTGGGACAGCTGCACTTGAGCACTAGTGGTGTTAGTGTCTCTCACAATGAAGATCACATTTCCATAAATTGTGAATCTTTGCCTCTGTGGTCAAAGGCTTTTTCATTTGATTTAGGTAATTTTTCCATTGGCCCTTTACTTGACCCACCTTACTGATAAAATCAGAAAATCAGAAACATTTTTGTAATGCAAATCAACTTACCAAATTGGCATTTTATTGATGGTAATTCAATGACTTACTTTATTATGGCTTGCTTTGAGATATACGCAAGTGTCTCAATAAAGCTGAATAATTTTGTTGAAACTAGTTTATTTCCATTGGCACTAAGTGAAATGATATCAGCCTGTTTCTTGTTTCTTTCTGTTTCTTTTAGAAAAATTTTAACCATTCAGTACTAGATTCGCAGACGTGTTGGACAAAGCTTTTCAGGAGGGTTGTGTTGTTTCTCCAACAAATGTCACCCCTCGCCAGTGTGTCCTCAGAGAGACAAGAGGATGTTTTTGCAACGAGGTAAATAGCACAGGTGCAACCACTGTGACTTCCCCCAGTCAAAACTGTATGGGCTCTATCAACAGTGAAAACCGCACGGGATCTATCGCTCCGCTTATCTTAATACAAGGATGTTTTCCAAAGCGCTTGAGAGCACACATATCAGTCAAAATAACAGCACGCTTTCAAGAGCACAAAGGCAGCCGCGGCACATTCTATCAAAGCCCATCTTGATAAAAGAAAATCCTTTCATTGCAGAATAAAGAAGAACTCAACTAAAGTTAATAGACATGAATGCTGTCGCCAGCAACTGACAGTGCAAAAACGCCTGGAATCAGATTTAAAATATATACCTATATTTTCTACAATGGCGTGATGTGCAATTCTAGGACTATTTCTTACAGTGTAAGACACTCAATTTAGTGACTGAGAGCTCACTTAAACAAATACCAGTGGTAATTATCCATTACGCAAGACCCCACTGAAAAAGACTGCTCTTAAACACAGCTAATTGCTTGGAGGAATGCGGATAATGCCTCGCTCAATCCAAATACCAAGCGTACGTGTCACACAAGTCTCACAAAACATTGCATATCCCTGTTGTGAAACCATCACATCTCATCTGGTCCCATGTAAACAAAAAAATAAAGAATTTCTTTATCCGAGCTACACTCTATCTGCAGTGGAATGATGGATCTGTTGTGTTAAATATCATGACTTATTTTCTCAGATTTGGTACAGTAGACAGCTACTTGGCTTTATACTTAACCCTGACTGCTTCATAAAGAGAAACGTATTGCTTTATGAAGGCAGTCTCCCCTTACAGCTAATGATATGTGGGAAGGAAGGCACCGGGGCCAAGCATAGCATATCACCACTTAAGTACTCTCACCAAGCATGCATGGGAATGCAGCACTGTGACCAGCAATGAAACGACCTTGAGAGAGTATCAATAAAAGGCTTCATTAACCCATTCGATTAACCTCTTCCTCTCATAAGCTCCATAAAACTGATGCATGTATTAAGCCAGGCCCGGGCTTGGCACATAAATCAAAGCTGGAGCCTTTGGCATTTACAGGACTGGGGAAACGAGTGTGTCTCTGGCCAGACAGACTCAGTGGATACTCCCCTGGATGTACTGTGTACTGTACTAGCAGGGGCCGATGACGGGTGTTATGGGTCAGCAGCTGTGTCACCTCCTTAACTAATTAGTTCAGGCATTTCATCATCACATTCACAGTTTGCTCCTCACCGACTGACAAGTACAGTAAAGATCAACCAGATGCATTATTACGCAAGACCTGGTACAGCATGCTAATAACCAAACAAGCTACGAGGAAAGGTGAACAGCCCCTTTCCTGTGGATCGAAGACTTCAAAGGTACACGCTTTTAATTTATGTGATTACTTCTCGGTTTAGCTTCAGATTGTGCAGGATTTGCACTTGATGAGCTCAAAGCAGGCTGGTTCCATTGAGGACACACATGGGAAATCTAAAGATAAATACCCACTGATTTCAAAGGCTCACTTCCCCAAGTGTACCATCGGTGACTGAAGGTTTTGATGAGGTTTTCCAAAGAAGTGTGTAATGGATTGCTTTACTCGCCAGCTGAATGCTCTTTGTGATATTTTGAACGCCAAGATATGAAGGAATCCCTGGGTCGTAAACTGACCTCTAATAGATGGATTAGGCTAAGTCATTCACTTCAGAGGGCACACAAATATACTTTGAGAGTGCATTAGATCTCTTTGGGGCTTAGTGTGATTAAATTATTGCATTAGGCTGGTCAACTTATCCAATTAAAGTTGTAAAATGCATGGCTCTCGCCCAAGCGAGACGGCAGATCCTTGGGGCGTTGCTGGGTTTGCGGGAGGCTGAGCCCTATCCACCTCCTCATCGACAGAACAGGCCTTGCCACATACTTCCACTGAGGATTACAGCCTTTCATCTCGCGCAGACCGCCGGCAGCACACAGGCGTCTTTGAGGCCAGAGATGCCGTGTAGTAACATCAGTGAGGCACAGATTCGAAAGCTGTTCCCCAGCTCCGCGCTCATGCAGTCTTTTTTCACTCATGTGTGTACAATCCCACTTTTTTTCTTTCTTTCTCTTTTGCTCAACCTTGCTGTTTTCGCAGCAGTGCAAAGATGTTTATTTGTAATGACACCCCCAACCAACGCGTTTAGGGAGCTCACTTTTCCACTGTGTCAAAGTACTTGTCTAATCAACTTCTAACAACAAATTGAGGAAAACTGTGGCAAATTAGGTGTGCCAATCAAAGATAGATTATACATCTAAACCTTACTCGACATAAATAGATACAAAATGATTCAGTCTTTAAAGCTGATTTTATTGGTGCTTTTTTGGCAACAGTCCAAAATCTTAAATCCATACCCGTCTGATCAGGCATGGACAAATGGGTAGAAATGTGGGGCAGTTACAGGACAAAGCTGTCAATTTCCAATTCTATCCACAGGCAAATTCACTTATACAAAGAAATTCCTATTACCTATAATCCCTCAGCTAAGCATGCATCTGACCTCCACTCTCTCTCTCTGCCTTCTCCGCAGTGCCATTGCTCCATGAACATGACAAATAGCTTATTGATCAGCAGATGTCGTCGCTAATGCCCTTTCGACTGGGGCTGCAGCTGCAACCGCCTGCTCTCCGCAACCTGTCCTAAGCTGCATGGATCCCCAGCTGAGTCCTCTGTCTCCCCCTCCACACTTCCCTGCCTCCCAGCTACTCCGTGCGGGGCCCCCTGCCTGTCGGCCGCCCTCCTCGTCCCTCCCTGTCCTCCAAGGTGTGGAAGGGGTCACAGACAAACACCATCTGCTCCGGCAGGCAGAAAATGGCAGGTGAGGCCAGCTTCTGGCCATGTGACTCAATGTGGGCCAGCGCTGGCACGCACAACCCACTTAAAAACAAGGTCAAAAGAAGATTCAGGGGAAAACAAACATCAGCTCAGCACAGTGACAAATCAAGAGTGGGAAAAGGGATGGAGGCAGAGATACAGGGAAAAAAAATCTAATCTGCATTGTTTTAATCCAAAGGGGAGATTACACAGTCACGGTGCCTTGACACAGCAGCTTGTCAAAAAGAGGTCATTGCAAACTCATTCCCGGACCGTCATGCTTTTTAGTGCTGCAGAGCATCCATATGTCCCTCCTACACACTCTGTCACTTGACAGATCCAGACAAGTCTTAAACAGAGTCCCTATCCCTCGGTGTATCCATACAACCGCGTGTCACCTGCAGGTATTGCTAAGCCACCAGTAATGACACTGTTGCATGGTACAGAGCAACGGCTTTGAAAAGACATTCAACTGTATTTAATGAAAGATCCCTGCGACAGAGTGAAAGAATAATGAGCAACCCAGGTCAGGCTCCTACTGTACGTTGCATCTGATGTTGCCAGATCTGGATTTGCTCCATCTGATGTTGACACAGCGCTGTGGAGCTTTTGTCTGAGTCTGTCAAGGACGTGATCACATTGAATGGAAGGAGCAGGAAAGCCCGGCCAGCAACCCACTGGGGTTTTGTGCTCCATCAAGCAGTGATGCTGTGACTGAGCCTGAAAGATGGTGTGTGCGTGTGTGTGTGTGTATGTGTGTGTGTATGTGCATGAATTTGGCATAAGGATACTTAAGATACAGCAGATGCTTTTGCCATTAAAAAACAGACAGGATAAGAAGCAATCTGAAAAATATCTGTTCAATTATATTGATGTAATTAAACCTCTGGATGTCTTCCCTCTGGGAAAAACACAGTCCCAATAGATGGAAAATTATACTGCATTTTTATATGACACAGTTACAGGATTATTAGAACAGAGATCTATATCCCTACAGACTCAAATGAGTGTGTAAAAAAAGTCATAATTGTCCCATCTGTGTACTTTGCCAGTGTGAAACTACCCTATAATATGGTACAAGGAGACACATGAATGCAGTGGGTCAGTGGGTCATGAAATAGGGATGCAGAGAACCAGGGGAATGTAAGGGCTTCTCTTTCTCTTCTTGATAGATTGATGGGCCCCATATTCTGATGGTGAGGGGAGACGTCTACCAAATCGTGAGACGCTGCCTAATAAGGGGAAGGAGGCGTTTTCCTGACTCGCGGTCTATGTTTTAGCTGAACAAAAGCCTTTGTGAAGCCATTTATCACTGTCACCACTCCGAATCTAACAACACTGGAAAAAAAAGCAGGACAGATCCAGCCTGGTGGTATGTTGTTTCTGAGATCCTTTTAAGATGAGGTATTTTCCAGCTACGGCACTAGCTGAATTTGCTTTGGTTCGCTCATTGCACTTGCCCTCAGCCAAACTCAAACCGCAAACTTTACGCTCACTAGAATCACATGCCTGTAAAAGTGCAATATGCCCCGTCTTATCTGATCCTCATGTGAAAAAAGGACCCAACTGAATTGCCAAAGCCCTCTTCAACTTCGGAGTGACTTTACACCAAAGGGCTACACCACGCGACTTCACACATTACACATGATCGACCACAGGACTGATCATAACACTGCCAGGGCAGTCGCTTGGAGTGAAGTTCACGGCTTTGAAACAGCCACTTGGGACCGTGGTCCTCTGGCCTAAACACGGGTCAGTTCATACAAAGACATTTTGGTCATTCTGGGCAGCCATTAGGTCACTCTGGGTGTCAACGAAGAAGACTCCCCTCTCTCATAAAGAGGGTGTGACATGAACGGGAGGGTCATTCCTTTACACATCACTTCCTTTATTAAGGGGGTGCCCTGGCCTAGTAAAGGGGATGGTCAGTGGTCATCCATCCCCCCAGCCACCCACCCTGAAACCCCTGTTCCCCTGTGTCCAACCCCCAGTCCCTCTCTGCTCACTCAGGGGGAAAATTACTTTGAGTTGGGGGGGATACAGCTCCATTGAGATGGAGAGAAGGTTCTACAAAAGAGGGCGAAGTCTAAAAAATTGTCTCTCTTTTCTATTGGAGCGGTGCGTCACTGGAATCGCTAGGAGGATAGGAGCATCGAGGGGACAAGGTCATTAGATTGGCATCTCCATAAGCTCTTCATTCCCATTGTCCAGGCAAATCCCCTCTAAAGGACCTCCATGAGAAATGCCCCCAGTCAACCCCACACTGGGCCCAGAGTCTCCCCTTTGTCTGCCACTTTTAGTGTGCTTCCAGCACAAAAAGCATTTCTCAAGGCCGACGTACAAAGCTTGTCTTGCACCCCAAACCAAACAACATTGTTCTGCTGCCTCTGGCCGGGAATGGATTGCAGGCAGCTGCTGATATCCACAAGCAATAAAACATCTGCCCAAAATCTTCAGGGCCTCTTACCTTCGGACATTTCGACGCTCCTCCTCAAGCTGCTTGAGAAGCTCCTCGATGCATTTGTTGGCGTCCATGTATTCCTGCCAAGAAGAGATGAGAAAAGCCAAGCATAAACAATGGATTCAATGTGCAAACACACAGTGAATATAAGTTAATTGGAAACACAGGCAGATTATTGCAAGAAAACCCACTTCAACCAGGGCCTTTGTTATCATCGTCATCAACTGATCCCAATAATAACAACATTCCTATTAACATTTATTGGCCAATGTGTGCATAACATGTAGTAAAATCATTATTTGGACTGTGTATTTTCTCAGATTTGTTTCCATACAGAGGCCTTCCAAGTGTGAAGAACAGCGAAGCAGAGCCGAACTACATTTCAAAAGGTGTTATTAATCGGTTGAGGCTGTTTCTCGCTCTCTCTCTCCCTCTCTCTCTCCCTCTCTCTCTCCCTTTCTCTGTGTAACTCCAGAAGCACCTCTGGGTAACTTCTAACGGCTGGCCCAGGAGCGAGCCCAGCTGTGTAATGTCAGCTGGGAATAACCCACACTCACAAAACGTGCGCTACTGAGTTACAGCATGGACGAAATGAGCTAAGGCTAGGAGCAGAATGGAAAAAACAGATGTTGGGCTTCTTTGGCTTTGGTCTGATGATTTGCTTCTTAATGGTCTGACTACATAAAACAGAAGGGGGCGCGACCATAAGAAATAGGCCACATAGGCATGGTCCTTCAACCATCTGGGGTTTGAGACACGATACAGTCAAGTTGTACCTACATAATACATAGCCAGTTGTGACTTGATGCTGTCAAACCGGAGCGGTCTGGGTTTTCAACTAATTAATTAGATGTTAGCTTGACAGCTCATGACACATCTCCTGGGTAAACCGTTATCTCACCGGGACAGATGCTCGCCATTGATTTGCAGACTCCCCAGTCATGTGCTATGAAAGTGTAATTGAATAATGAGGATTCCCATGGAGAGGTCAGTAGGCTGGGAATCTCAGAGTCTGCTCGTTAGTCAGTGGCAAAAATAAAGCGTGTTTGCACAGAGAAATTAGTTTGTTTCTTTTAAAAGAGAACCTTTGAAATAGAGATATCCCAAAAAGCCGCTCAAGCAGTTGTCATCAATTCCCTTTAGTGAAAAAACAAAGATGAAGCACTTGCATGTGCACAAGAGAAATCCCTGTGGTCTATATGAAAATGGGGGAACAATAAGATATTTAGCATAATCTTCAGTAGCAGTTTTCAAACATTTCTGGTGACACACTTTGTGAATTTTTTTGGATCCACAACACTGACTGACACAGCTTTTGGTGGCAACTATGTAATTTAAAAATAACATTTTACTTTCACCCTACACACGCAACACTGAGGTGATGTAAACCCTTTGGCGAGATAACACAGCCCAAGCACTTTCAATTACTTGGCTGTAATAACGTTGAGATCAATTTTAACCTTCCTGTGACCCACTTTTGGGTCCTGACCCAGACTTTAAGACCCGTTGCTTTCACGGCAGGAGCTTTTTTAACCTGTAGCCTTGAGACCGAGCTTGTGATAGCCAGATGCTCATAATCACAAGCGGCTGGTCTAAATAAAGTATGAGAAGTTGTTTTGTCTTCTCTCCCTTCCCAGGGTGCCACTCTCCCGCTGTTGCTGCTGAAGCAATTATCACACTTAATCTCACATCTGAGACTGCCACTCGAAGACACCACCCACCACCACCAGCGTGTCCCAGTGCCAGCAGAGCATGGCAAAAGCCCAGGCGTCCCACCGAGTCGCCAGTCAAGGGCACTCTGGGTGACCATTAAGCAAACAGGGCCAATGCCAAACCATCCAAACAGATCAATGCTTACCAGTGAGGTGCCACTTTCTCCAATTTTTCCAACCCTAGCCATTATTTCTAAGAAGAAAGGCATCACTACTTCATCATGTTTTCGTTATTTCTTCCACCATCAGCATCCACATTGAATTTGACCTAACCAAAGCGACAAATAGTCCATGTTTGGAAACCAACCAACTGCAGTGTGTGCCAATAGTGACCTACAGCCATCTGGTAGTCACAGAGTGCCACCGTGGCCTGGCGGGATGCCACACATCAAAGCTGAAAGACCATTGGGGCTAAACCAAGCTCCAAAAATAAAATTTACTGTCGGTTCCATTAACAAGTCATCATTTTTTTCAAGTTATCACATCCATGTTCATCCTCCTAATTCATCCTAACTGTACAGGACAAAGATAATGTCTGCAAAATGTGACACTTCTTCAAGTCAGTGGTAGTGGCTTCAGTTGTGTAGTGGCTAATATAGAATTAACCATGAAATACAACTGTCCAAACAAATGTGGACAAATTCTTTAAACCTACATCTACAAAACATGCACGACAACATCCTTGCTCATCCTAGCACGGCAGTCAAATTAAATAAAACATTTGACCTCTTTCCCAAACAGACAGAAAAAAAAATGTCTGGAATAAAACGTCTGTCTCCAAGAGACCATTAGCAACACGATCCCATAATGATTAGGGCCAGTGCACAAAGGGTAACCTTCTTCGTCAAAGCGCCATGTCAGGGGAAATATTTACAGGCCACATCAAACGTTAAGCAAAGCTGCCTAAGTCTCTGTTGTCAGCGCATAGACCTTTCCTAATGATAAGGCACTGAAATAATCCTCGGTATACACGGAGGAATGCTGAGAATGCGGCATGCTTGTTGTCATGTGAAATGGGAGGGTATTTAAAGTGGAGATTTAAAGCATGACTCATGTATGTAATGCCGTGTGTTATATCTTCAGCCAGGCATTATTTCTGACGGTTTTACGGTGTGAGTGAAAGCCGGGCCGTTCTCATGAGGCCCAGGTACTCACGTGTAGGCTCAGAAAAATAAAGAATTTACTGAGCTGAGACTTTATCGGAGACGTATTTCTCAGACCCGGCGCTCGCAACTGTAACACAGCCCAACAATTCCTTAAAGTGGTTAAAATGTCCTTAGAGCACTAAGCTCATAAGGGGTGCGTAATCACCTCCACAGAAAAGTATACTAAATCACAGGGAGACATAAAAAAAATCACACTGTGCACTTCACGAGACAAGCAGCGAAAGCCAGCTACTCCAGTTTCTTCGACATTGTTTACCACCATAATTTATTTCAAATAGGCTAAGCAGGGTTTGACTGATATGGCTTTTTGAAGGCCAATACCAATATTTTTGCGCCGAAGCTGTAATTGCCAATACTTGGTGGCGATTTTCATCTTTACATTTCACCATTATGAGGTCAGAAAATTACAAGGATTCAGTGTTTTCCCGTAAATTTTATCGTTGTCAAAGTGAAAAAGCCTCTAAAGCGTCGGACACTAAAACTCCCCACTGAAACACAGACTGATGAAGTGGTTATATGTGGGTTGGCTACGTTTTGAGGCAGGGTGACCCAAGGCATATATTCAATGACAGGAAAACTGGGATAGATTACTGGCTTTGAATAAAGAATCACTTCCCAAAAAGCAGTATTGAACAAACAAATGAATAAATAAAATGTGCGAAGAAAACCATGTGGCCACATTTTAATAAAAGGACAGTGTTGCTTCAATATACTGGCAAGCAGACATTTCGGTGTGGTCCATGAAATACGCCAGGCTAAAATGAAGTCTGGTTACAAAATAAGTCTGGGCAACATTCATTTATGATTCCTGACACATTTTGGCTGTTTTGATGTTGTGGGCTGGGTAAGGCGATAAATATCCAGTAATGTGCTTGCTGATGCTTCTGCTCTATGACCGCAGGTTCTCAGTAATGTTTACCCGGTCATGTTTACTCTGTGTGTGAGTGTGTCTGATAAGGAGGCACGCGGTAGCTGCTGAGGAAACAGCCTCCCCACTCGCACGCGGCGTGAGTCCCATATCCAGTCCCCTCCAACTGCTCATGTGCCTCCTAATCTTTATGAAATTTTAAAATATGAGCGCCGTCCCCCCACCGCTTTGGCACTTCGAAGCCGGGAGGGGAGAAAAAAAAAACATACACACTTGGCTTTGCCACATGCATTCACAGAGGCAAGGGGGCACATGCTTATACACCATCACACACACACACAAACACATACACACAGCCCTACAGCCACACAAATAGGCAGACAGACACACTCGCACACCCCCTAAGCAATCTGTTTAAGATTAATGGTCCAGATTTTTCAGTAATAAAACATTAGATTCATTATTCATCCATATGAGCTCCGCTTGCGCTCTCCGCACATTCACACATTCTTGAAGATTAGGAGGGATGGGATCATATCCTAGACAAGCGTCTGGATCCTATATAGGCTGCTTTGGAGCAGGCTGAAAAAAGAAATAAACCCTGAGCTCGATAAAACTCTGACCCAGTTGCCGGCGAGGTCAGCGTGCGTTCCTTGAAGTCTTTGCCGAAATGGGTTGCTCCCAGCACCTCGACGTGACTGCAGATCAGAGGAGCGGGCCAGCGTTACAGATAAGACACCTTGCAGAAGCCAGCAGCCCCTGATGGACTCTGGGATCAAGACCTTGCCAAAGACAAGGTCACGACCCCGCCCTCACTACCACCCTATCTCTGGCTGCCGTGATGCAGGCGCAGACTGATGACATGCCACAGTGGCCTTCGGGACTGCTTAAAGCGAGAAGTAAATTCAAGCTGCAGATATGATGGAAAGAAGAACTCCCCAGTGCGTTACTGCAGCCAAAGGTTATGCCAATTGAATAAGATTTCTTTCATGGGTGTTTTTTTTTTATGGCATACTCAAGAATGGATTGTGATAGTGACTCAACAAGGTGTGGGAGATATATCACATGATACGGCAGTCAGGCTTGGCTCGCGGCCAAAGACCGGTCTGGTTTCCAGCCACCTGCCATCCAATACCGCTACCACTCCAATATTCTGCAAGAGTTTATGTGATGTAAACATTGCAAATTCAATCACCGTCAATGAATAATTATTCTTGTGTGCCAATATAATCTATATTGACTGGCCCTATCTCCTCTATCTTATTTAAGTAATGAACTAATCAGCATGACTAATTGTCTCCATATGTGGATTTATAGGAACCTGCCTCTGCTTATATCTTTGTTCCATCCATATCAGCCAGCCTCAGTTAAATTCATTAGTCTTATCAGCATGTTTTGAGGCACTGTGCCGATGATCTTTCACTCCGAGGTCATTAGTCACATCCCAATGGCCCGGTGTCATAGTATCGGCTCCGCCATCGGCCGCTCATCTCCTCTGATCCTGATAGCTGAGATGATAGCCCTGCCTTGACAACACACAGAGCCTCTGATCCTTTTATCAGTGGAAAGGGGGCAGCTACTCAGGTTGATATTTGTGATTTTTCACATGGAAAAAGCTATCGAGACCTATGCACTGTCAGCTTTATCTGCGAGAGATGATTTAGCGTCAGGGCGAACGTGATGCTTAATGTCTTCAGCACAGCAAAAGACAAGTGTTTCCTTTACGACTTGATGAACTGAAGGAAACTGCTTTTTCTAAGGAATGTTGAATAAATTTACAAGACCTAAGCCAACTATGTTAACCATGAGTAACCACACCCTTGCCCATTTTTAACATATTGATTGTTTCATAACTATTGATAATTTTCCCGCAATTAACATCGGCACATTGGCATTTCAACCAGCAGTACAGAGCAAAACAGACATTTATTTGTATAAAAATGTCAAGGATTGATACAGCGTTTACTATTTTGCAGTTAATGAATTAGTGTTCAGTGAACAGTGCTGCAAGCTGTGGGCTACATCACTTAATTGTATCTGAATCCTCAGTGACTGTAAAGTAGTGTAGACTAGTACAGTGGCTTTATTGAGTAGGGGACATTCATGTAACAAATGCCCCCAGTGAGAAGGATGTTCTTCATCAGCCCCAAACCGAGGAGTGTCGCCGAATATGGATTACCTGAGGCACAAAAGAGAGCCTGTTCATCATCTAGAGTGGGTTTCAGTAGTTTGGGTTATCTGATGTTCTTCCTCCAGCAGCACCTACGGCCCGGCCCGGCCCAAACATCAACACCTCACCATGTCAGGAATCCAAATCCCCTCAGATTACCTTTCCAAACATTAAGATATGCCCAACACTCAAATAACCCCCCGTCTGTTTCGTCTCCTCCTCTCCTCTTCTGGTTTGACAGAGTAGGCCATTCACGCCTGTTGGGAACAGTGGCAAAGCTGTTCGCCGCATAAATCACACAGGGGAAAGGGGGCAAAATAGTTGAGAAGTGAAATACATCGGATCTGACATCGCTATTCGATCACTTCCACAGAGCTACCTGTGTGGAAGAGGGTATGAATGCGACACAGAGCAGTGTGTGCGTAAGTGTGTGCGTCTTTGTGCTTGTTAACGAAGCCAAGTCTAGTCAAGTCATGCCCCTCTTTATTATATCTAGTAGGGAACTTGTGGTGACAGCATCCACAGTAATAAAAGCGGTTTAATTAAAGAACATAAAGAACAAATTACACACAGTAAAGACATGCACTTGCTGAACAGGGTAATTGCAATTGCAAGTGAATCAAATGGTTGTCATGTCAAGCTTGGCAGCTGTCCTTTGTTATCTGTCTGGTTTTGCTGATTTTTGCCTAACTCTGGTTCTCTTGCTGGCGAGGCAGAAAAGTCCTGACTCAAAGTAAAGAAACAAAGGTTTGTGGGAAAACAAAACCACTGCATCGTACTGAATTGTGATGCTGCACATACATCAAACTTTAGTTTGTCATCAATTTCAGCACCACATCCTCAGTCTCCTCCTATTTGTCATGCATGCACACAGACGCATTTATTTTCTTTCCCATTTTTGATGTTGGTTCCTCTTGCTATTCTCTCTGCGATCTCCCATTTCTCTTGCTCTCAGCCTCAATTTCAAACATGCCAAATCCCACATCAGGGAGGAGCAGTCCAAGAATGCCACTTTTCGAAATAAAAACAAATATGCTGTGTGCATACCCGCGCTGGTATTGATGTTTCCAGGCAGGATGGGAATCTAGGAAATAGGGATGCGGGGAGGGAGTCTGTGGCATGCCTGTGCCCAGACTTTACAAGCCTGGGGGGAGGGTTGCCAGGTTTTATGGTCACCTGGGGGCCAATATTCAGCCAGGTGTACTCGGGCCGGGAGGGAGAGGCGTGTTGACGGAAATGAAAAGGAAACCTGGACTTGGCAATGCAGAATAATGCCCTCTAAGAGCTCAGGGAAAAAGGGGGAGGGTGCAGAAAGAGAAAGAGAAAGAGAAAGAGAGACATGAGGGATCAGAGAGATTAGAGACACAAAGGCAATACAGAGAGGGAAGGTTATCAAAAATTGGCAAGAAGATAAATCTGCCGAGTGTGTGCATGACAAAACAGAGAGAAAGGAGGGTGCAGAGACACTGGTGACCCTGTGAAGAGAAAGAGGTAGTGGGAGGAAAGTGAGGGGAAATGGAGTGAAAGGGAAAACATTGGAAAGAGACAGAGAGGAACCCTTTGGAAAGTGACAGGGGAAGGGGTGGATCAGAGCAGAGGGCTGATGCTAAACAGATGTTGGTTGGTTCACAAGGGGGAACTTGGGCTTCTGTTTACGCAGGCTTTGACAGACAGGCGCCACACCTAACCAAGCCACGCTGAGGCTGCGGCATCAGCCTGAGCAGACGGGTTGATCAAGTAGCAGTGACTCCGCTTCTTCACGGGAAATTAGTCACATTATGGATTGAGCAAAAAGCCCTCGAGAGAACCCATTCAGCATTATCTACACTCTCCAGCTCGCCTCTCCAGCATTTCTCGCCTCCTCTCATTACGCCTTTACTGTATGCTTAGTGTCATTATGTTACCGAGTGCTTACTTCACACTCTGTCAGGAAGGAGTTAGTAGTTTTGTTCCAGCTCACTGTTTTGGCACGTGAATGGCGATGATAGCTTCTGCGGACTCCAGCCCAGAGTTACGACTGGAGCGGAAAGCTCAGATAGATATTTATGCTCTCATCAAGGGGGAAAAAAGGTAAAACACACCTGAAAAGACCCACAAGACCCACAGGGTGAACTTGTTTTATGGCCCAAGCTGCTTAGCAGACACTGGTGCTACCAAATGAAATCCAACGGGAGAAAGAAAATACGCTGCTTGCTCTATTTTAAGGTATAGAAGAGAGGAGGAGAGAGGATAATGTCCCAAGTAACAAATCAAAAAACAGAAATACGGCTAAGTCTCTTCAGCAACAATCTCATGACCCCCGAGAGTGTGTTTTCACAGAGATATTTTTTTGCCTGGGATACTCAGTCAACCTCCCTGACATTTCACGTGCATTAGGGCCAGGCCTCAGCTTTATCACAGGTCTCCACTGTTTAATCCAGACGCTGATTTACTGACAGAGCCTGTCTGTGCACCGAGCCGGCTGACCCAGGTGCCGGGCAGATGTCGAGGCAAGCGTTGCATTCTTGCTAAGGGAAGCATTAACGTCAGCTTCTGATTTTCTATTCGAATCCTCGCTTTCTCTCGCCGTCTCCTTCCTCCGGGATGCGGTATGGAGATTGCCCCCGCAGGCATGCAAGGAGCCATAACCGGGGAAAATGGTAATGTGACAAGAGGACGCTGTTTGTTTGCGCTCCTGTCATCCCAAAGCCCACCTGTGTCACTCATACTTATCACATCCGCATTTCCCATCTAAATGACGGTGACGGCAAAGCGGATCGGGATACAGTGAAGCTCTTTTTTTATTTTGAGGGGGGAGGGATGGTGCAGAGGAAGGTGTCATATAAGAATAATAATGAGAAATGTGAGAGGAGATGGGTTGTGGTGACTTTTGACCTTTAGTGCAGGACTCTGTGAAATGATGATTCCCGTGGTCATGAATTATTTCTGTAGCAATGCAGAGGGGTGATCACCATGTTTTAGGTCTGTGCATCTCACCAGACAGACATACTGCGGGGGCGGCAGTAGCCTCGAGGTAAAAGAGACAGGCTTGTAACCAAAAGGTTGTTGAATCTGATGATCGACTAGAAAAAATTTGCGTGGGGAAAATTAATAAATAATGGCCTCACGTCCCTATACAACCATGTTCCTGAGCATTGCCCTGAACCCCCAACATCAATATGAGGCGCACAGTGGGCAACAATGAAAAAACTGCAGTCGTCCTCCTGAAGGAGATGACCTTAGTCAACTTGCTTTGTTAGATAAACATTAAATGTTAGACATATCATATGTGGTGCAGTGTTTTGAAGGTGCAATATACAGTTTCACGTATAAATACACCTCTCTTCAGCCTGGACTTGCAAAAGAGAAAGCATACCATCTTCGCAAATTGAGACGCTGTAGATTCACCTTCATTTCAGGGGTCAGGTATGGCCAGCCACAGTGAATCATTAAAGCAATCAAAACTCAGAATCAAAGCATAGACGCTAAATATAGTCATTTTGCCCAAACCAGAGAGCACTTTGTCTAGAAAAAGCTGGAATTACAGCAGACAGAAATGTTCATCAAGCCCTCCAGATTTTGCAAATTCATCCGTTTTCTTCATGCAACTTGAGGCTACCAAAGTAAAGCATCTGTATCTGTGCATACAACAGCACTTGCAAATCTTAGCTTAGCAGACAGTCTGCCACAGATGATTCATTAGAATTTATGATTGTACCTTTTAGGTCCAGTGTCAGGCTAATGTTTTTGGTTGGATGCAGTCCCTTTGAAGAGATCCTACACCCAAGGACACTCTGCATCTACATTCATCTACATTCTAGGCCACTTTAACTGTATCCATTTCATGGGTTACCATGCACAAAGACCTCTCAGTGTAGGTGCTCACCACAGCAGCACCCTGTCAAGTGATTTGGAAGAGGAGTGAGAGTCCAATAATTCAGGAGCATAAAATATTTAAATCAACCATCAGCCATTCTCGAAAGGCTATTTTGGTAGGCATTATTGCAGCCTATTTCAAGGGGCTTTTTACAGTCAGAGTTCATCCAGGTTGGAAAGGAATTTCAATATGAATCTGAGGCCAACCGCACACTGTATTTACACAGTTAATGGCACTAAATCCTTGTTATCATCTCAAGTGGAGCCTTATTTTTAGCAGCCATATTTGTTTTATTTCTTCCAGATGGGAGTTGGAAAGGAATTTGACATCAGCACTGTTTCTTATTAAGCCTCTCAGAGGAGATGACATCAATGTACTTGAATACTCTTTTGTCCCAGAATTGAAGGCGATGATTGGGCGCCACAAGCCGATGCGCTCAAGAACTTCTGAGGCCCACATAAATATGAAAATCTAACAGGTAAATAAAACTGTCATCATTATTATCTTATTATTATCACAGCTGACCTTCCCGTCAGGACCCCGGATTCAAGTGTTTGTTTGTTTTATAACTTTGCTCTCTGGTTTTCATAAGTCCCTCTGAGGCGGATGAGCATCTGAACCCTCGGGGGTATTTTTGGATCAGAACGTGATAGTTCCGCCACTGTGGGAAAATGTCGCACAGTAAGGACCTGAATTTCCTTTGCTTGGGCCAGTTATTTGCTCTTACAATAACAACACTGTTCTATCATTATTGCTTGTTTATTCAGCTAAACCTCTTTATCTAGGGCTGCCCCCCTTTTTAGCAAATGGTCTTGCTTTCTGTGGACCCTCTGGATGCAATTTCTCCATGAAGGCTTTCCAATAGGCTGACTGAAGTGAGGTAGCAGCCTCATTCTGATGGGTTACAATGGCTTACCCATCAGTTGCCCTCTATGCCTGAAAGCATTACCTTCGGCATGAACTGTTTACCATGGCAGTATGCAGAACACACTGGACCCTTCTATATTGTTCTCTTGTAGGTCAGGAGTCACATTGACCGCAGTGGCTGTGCAATTCATGCAGGTCAATGGACTGAAGGGTATCAACTCCACTATAGGCTGCAAAAACATGACTGTTATTCATCTTATGGAAATTGCAGACACACTCAAGACTATTTGTTTTATTTACACTGAATTTTATCAGAACTTACAGTTTAACTTTTTACAGTTTTTTACAGCTCAATATACAAAAGGTCATCTCAATTGTGCCTGCCTGACAAAGCATAATCATTGGTGCAGCTGAAAATTAAATTAGACGAGTATGAATTAATCAGTGAGCTGTTGTTTACCGAGGCGTTATATGGAACACATTGCCGTTTTTGTATATTGTTCCCATGCAGGTCAGAAGTTGATGCCTCATGACACTGGGTGTGCAGTGAGGCCTGAATACAACCGACTCAGTGCCTCTGTATGGGAGCCTGACGAGAAAATGAAGAGCTTTCAGCATCGCCTCATTTCAGCGTGGTCTCTAACTGTGAACTGCAGCACATAAGAGCTCCATTTACAGTGAAATGTATCCTGAGACCATTCGAATGCTTTCCAGGATCCTGGTGTACATAGACCCCATGCTGGAGTCAAGCCATGCAAGCAGTAGGGGAAGTGGGTCATGGAGAGAGGCTCAATAATGCACTAATTCAGCTGGTTTGACTTGAGTCTCATGCCCCCTCTCACCACCCCACCCCATGCTAATACTCAGACAGGAGTGAGAGGGAGGAAGGGTGGGGAACGCAGAAAATCCAACCAGGAAATGCCTCCAAAATAAAGCTTGTTTGTCTCTGAATGAAATGGAGGGGAAGGGCTTTTCTGCCAGACTTTGTTCAACTCTGACTGAATATGTGCCGCTTTGTTAGGTTGTTACCACACCTGACCTATTAGAGGGAAAATACAGGAGATAGAGAACAGCACAATAGCTTGATGAAAACTGCCTTTCCTGACAAATTCAATGAAAATATCCCTGCGAAATGATGATAATCCGATAGAAACGGATGTAATGAAACGATAATAGGAATCTTGTTTACACTGCATACCTTCCTGCAAAGTCAAATCCCTTGGCTCCCTCTGTGGCCCACCCAGAGCTCCGACCCAGTCAAGCACCTCCAGCTGCAGGGCCAGATGGATGTTCGGCCGTGGCTCGATAGCCCGCTGGCTGCCACGGGTGCTCACAATAGCCCCCCGGTGACCACCGAGGCCACACACAAAGGAAGTCGTTGACCGCTGACACCACGGACAATCGGCCCCGGGGGTCAAAAGGTCCGACACAGTGCATCCCTCATTCAACCCCGTTCACCTGAGGCATGGTTTGCCCAGTGGGCTGCCCTCATAACACCCCAATCACTAAACTGATGTCTGGCCATGGTGAGAGGAGCCAGGAAAATCATTGAGTGCCACAAGCACATCACCATAAAGTTGAGTTATGGACCCATGAAAGGCATACAGATCATACAGCCTCTTTAGAAAGTGACTAAGACTCAATAATCTGAATGGATAGCGGTGGCTCCGGCCAGCTGAACGACTCGCCCAGACAAATGTTACTACATTTAGGTGATATTGATTATTCTCATGGATCCATCGAATGAATAGCCTGCCTTTTTCCAGACAAAGAACCAGTGATATAGGCTAGCATCCAAATTGCAAATGAATCTGCATTGGAAAGGGGTGGAACACACTGGCAGGATATTTAATTCATTTTAAGAACAATAAGATGTAAACAGTTGAGTATGGGGACAAATGGCTTGATGGAATGGATGTTTTTTGCAGCGTATAATTAGATCTGCAGAAATCTGCCACACAGTGACTTTTGATAATGGTGCACCATCAACCTTCTCCAACGTGAATTTACTTCCATTCATAGTAACGGATCTGTTTAACACTCCAATTCATATTGATACTTGACAATGGCCACATTATGATGAGATAGCACACATCTGAATACAAAACTGCTTTTTAAATGGCTTGATTTTCAATGCACTGTCTGATTAGCAACGTCTAAGATGAGATGGCCTATTTTAGCAGGCAGGGAAAAGATCATCGCTGTCGAGCACATCACTACGGGAGCAAGCGAGAAAACAGCTCGCCCTATCGGCTGTGACAGTAGCCTCCTCCTCAAATAGTGGGAGGGGCATGAAGGTCATTGCTCCCTAACAGCGAGGCGGCGGTGCAAGTGCAGCCGGCAGGCGGATGCGGCAGGCTGCACTATACACTCCGCTGTCTCCACCCTCCAGCCGTCTTTTCACAAAGCAGAGACAAGGCTAGCATCAGCAGCAAACGTTTCTGACAGAGCACATTAGCCACGTCAGAGAAAATCAGGTTCCCTGCAAAGAACACCTTATTAATATGCAAAACACTGCAGCAGTTTGAGGCAAGGCAGACCTCCAAGCATTGTTGCAGCCGCTATGTTGCTTTTGTTTGAATACGAACAAGTTTCCGTGCTGGATATTGTAGGGCAACATTTCAGGGAATGGCTCATGTTGTGAAAACAACCAATGGTCATTTTCTTTAAAACATGTCAAACAGTATTAAAATAGCTCCACTCAACAGGAAACACAGACATGAATGGCTTCTGTTATCAGGATATTTCATAAGCGGCGGCACTGAAGCACCGTCCCGCACATGTTGAGTGGGTGCACACACACACACATAATAACACTAGCTCTCGAACAAACAGGTCTTAGCATGTACGCACAAGTTCACACACTTACAAAAATAGGTTAATCTACCACAACTCGCACCAAATGGGTAAAATTGCCCATTGTGTGCATTCAGGGAGATAAAAGGAGCCCATGATGACACAGTGGTTAGAGACTAGCACCAGGGCCTGCAGGCCTTCCCTCAGGGCTCCCACCCTGTGACACATCACACTGCCAGGCAGGTGATCTTTTGTTTGGCAGGGACACAGAGAGAGAGAGACAGAGAGAGAGATGCAGTGTGAAGAGACTCTCAGTGTTTGGGTGCAATTTGAGCAGAGAGCAAAAAAGGGAGAGAGAGTGGCTCACTCTGCTTGTCCACTTAGCTCAGTGCTCTTAACACACATGTACATCCACTAAGAGCATACACTGCATAAAAAAAGTCTATTTCCAATCCATATTCAGCCTTTAGAACTGTGTTTTTTCTTAAAACATGTGGCCAATATGATGAGATAATCTCACTTGTTTCCGGTGCACATTCATTTGTTTCAGGAATTATTCTGGGAACAATGTTGAAACGAGGCAGAATGAAACAAATCAGCCCACCCGGATCAAGAAAAAGTCACTTTATTCAAGAGAATTGTAAAAACAAGTCGGAAACAAGTTGGAGTGTCTCACACCCACTGGCAGAATATCTACCTCGTTTGAAGAAAAACAAGACTTTAACAGTGAAAATGAGGCCAAACGACTTGTTAAGATGGAGGTGTTCAGCAGTGGATGCGTTTATCCACGTGAGGACATGTGTGGCATGCCAGAGATAGACCGGAGAAAATGACAGGGGGAGAGCAAACAGCTGAACAAGAGAGAGAGAGAAAAAAAAGAAAAAGAAACTGTGCTTGAGGCTTTCCCCCCAGTGTATTGGCTATATACAGGAGCACTATTGTATTGTCTAGCAGGTTTGCCACTGGGAGCTGACAGGCCCTTTAAAGCTGTCTGTCCTCAGAGGCTGTCATCAGTGGGAAAGCACGGGGGAGCCGGGGACAGTCGGTCAGGGCCAGGCCACTGCAGGGACACAACCAGCTGGAGCACCTGGTGTTTAGCGTGCACACACACACACACACACTGTCTTGTATACACACACACAAATGCTGACACAAACACGTGGACAAGCAAAACATACTCCAATGCACCCACGTGAACATGTAAGCACACACAAATACAGTATGTGCACCGTATACACACATACACCGAAAAATACACTCACATGATGTACCCACATGAGCACACACACACATACTCAGGCAGGCACACACATGCACACCCCATAATATACATAAGAGTGTGACTAATGTGTTTTTGGGGGCCAGTGCCAAGTGATATTTTAGAGATTAAGGCTCCAGATAACTAATGGCTGTAATGCGCCGATATTCAATATTAAATTTGACTGTTTTCATGCCAGTTAATTTCATGTACTCTTTCAGGTTTTTCCTATTAAACTCTTAGTCTTGGCAGTGTGGAAAAGCCCTGAAACAGCATTTAGACCATGGGACATTAAATTCTCCACTAAAACCCATAATGATGAAATTGTTTTAAGGGTTTAGTGCTTCTTATAAGGCAGGGTAAAGAAGGTTTCACAAATTTTTATTTTATTGCATATTGACACCACTGTAGGGGAAAGTTCATCGTGTATTTTCTATACACATGACATGGACACCAACCCAAAAATCCCATGCATACAAACAAATACAATACAAATGCATGAGGGTACAATGCAGGCTGAAGCTGTACAAACCCTCTTCTTGCACAGGTATGTTTATCTATAAAATATGAGGGCAATAACTGACATGCTGCGAAAAAAAAATCTCCATCTTAACAAGTCATTTGGTCTCACCTTCATTGTTAGAATCTTGTTTTTCCTCAAACAAGTGATAATCCCACTTGTGCCACTGAATCAAGTGTCGTTTTCTTGATCCCAGTGGGCTGATCTGCCTTATTCTGCCTTGCTTCAACAGATTTAAACTCGTTCCAAGAAAAAATCCTGACTCAAGTGAAAGTGCATTGGAAACAAGTGGGATTATCTCACCCCGCTGGCAGATTTTTTTGACTGGTTTGAAGATAAACAGGATTTTTGGCTAAACTTGTTATCTAATGGAACCGACCGGCATAATAATTAGACCATCCACCTGCACATCATTAAACCCGAATCAAGCGAAGCAATTACATGAAAATGAACGGGGTTTTTTTTGTCTTTTTTCATTTTTGGTTCTTTTTTTACATTTGTAGGTCAGTGTCTGTCAGAAGAGACTCCAGCGAAACGGGCAGTATTTCAAGCTTTCAAGTTTCATGTTGCAGGAGCGCCAAGCCGTGGAACTGGCTCCTTTCTCGCATGTGGAAAATCAACATTCAACAAAACCCACACCTCATCCCTCCGCTGAGCCGCACAACCTGCCCAGAAACAAAACCGCTGGGCTTTCACCATAAGCATGAGTAACAACATGACCTCAATTTTAGGAAGAGTGTTTGTGTGTCTGTTTGGGGTGGAAGCTGTGGCGGAGGTGGGGGGGTGGTTGGTTTAATCTATGCAAAGCTCTGAAACTGAAATTCGGCTGTTGAAAGCCAATAAGGCGGTATCAAAATGAGGGCAGAGTTAATTAATCATCTCGGCTTCCTTTTCATGGCCCTCCCGTGACTGTCCCGGGGGCTTGTATGTGGTTTTGTGTGTGTGTGTGTGTGTGTGTGTGTGTGTGTGTTTGTGTTTGTGTTAGTGAGAGAGAGAGAA
>OMLB01044076.1:33580-55944 GCA_900302555.1 Myripristis jacobus | reverse complement strand
ATTGGATTTGGAGCAGAACGATCCATTTAGTCTCTCTCCTCCATCTCTATCCCTCTCTCCCTGCTTCCACACCTCCTCTGTAGCTCTCTCTCATCAAAGCCCAGGCTTAATCTGTCTATTTTTACCTGAAGGAATGAAAGGAAGGGATGAGGTAATGCTTTTTCCTGTCCATCAGGTGGGCAGCGGTGCATGGTCTCTCTGGTGGGTATAGCTCAGGGAGCTAGCACCACCATGTGGACTAATAAAAGAGGAACTATTATTAAAGAAACAGCATATTGTGGGTTGGTGTTGTCTGTTTGTAAGTAATCACCTGAATGATTAGCAAGAATGATCCAGGGGCAGAAACATACAAGGAACCAGGGTGCGTATATAAATATAAATAGAATCTATTGCCTCTGCTCAGTAAGGTGTAAAATGTGTAAAATAGCAGTCAAGGTAAATTACTCTGACGGGGTCAAGGAAGTCAAGCATGCTTTCGGTCAGTGTATGAAAGCGGAGCTCCCCCTGCTGATCAAAACAGGAAGAGACAAAAACATAAATTAAAGCTTTTTATTTGCAAAATAAAGGCAGGGAGGTTTGGTTTGTGTACATCTGCATTCAATCTGAATTGCTGAGAAAGGAATACTTACAAATATTACTAGAACATTACAGTCGCAAATGTACAAAATCTGTAAGTCAAGCGTAAACCATCTGAGATGACTATTTGAACAATAACCATGAAGATAGATACAGAAGCGCAGTAAATTTAAGATTTGTGGATGCTCTATGTTTTCAGGGAAGGTTTGTTGATCCAGAAAAGCAGTGAAGTGCTCCTATGTGTTGTATTTGGGCTTTAAGTTTAAAATCAGTCTGGGGCAACTTTTACCTGATAAGAGAAAATATGCCCTTGGATGAAAACCTTTCCTGGAAGAAAGTGCTGACATTTACACAGAGCTAAACCAGCACTGTTCTTCTCAGTCATTGAACCGCCAGCAGAGAACTGCAAACAATACTGTAAGTGTTTCTGAACGGTGACAAGAGGCAGTTCACAGCTAAAAACAGCCTTTATTGTCCTATCATCAAAACTTGATAAACATCATTCTGGCAGCAAGTGCCTGAGCCGATTGGGTAAAATTTGGTTCCTGTTTTGTCACCCTGATCAACACTTACGTCTTTTTGTAAGGTATCTTGGCTCATACTTCTAAGGCAGTGAGAGAGCTCGTATGAAAACAACCAAGCCTTGAATGCAACATCAGTCTGGCAGCTGTACCTCTCTTTGATAAGTACTTTTTTATTGAAATGTGGCCTTTACTTGCTATTTTAAAGGCATGGGAAATGCAAACTCATGTTTTTTACCAATGAAGTCTTAAAAAGCTATGTATAAGTGATTGTTATTGGTAGAATGCAATGCTGACCTCTGTTGATGTTCAGTCCCCTGACCGACAACATCTTGAGAACAATCTGTCGACAAGAGAGCTCTATTTTTTCACTGATAAAATAAATATTCATACGTTACACTTAAGAAAATCACCTTCAAATAAATACCCAAGATATCAGGAGAGCATTAAAAAAAATACACCATGCCTCTAGTCTCACAAGAAAAGAAAAAAAACAAAGAGCTAAGAAGAAAATGGAGACAGGCGAAGTAGTCCCTGATTAATTCCTTCATGCACATAAAGTCTCTCCAAATGTCTTCTATTAATTTTCTCATCATACCCGTGTTTCACCACTTCACCCTAACATCTACTATATCCTCTTTTACTCTTCTTCCTTCCAGAGTCCTCTATTCCTGTTTCCTTCCCAGCTCTCGCCCCCTGACCACATCACCCTGACTTAAATAAAGGCACAGAGGTGGTAGATGAGCTGCAGTACGAGTGGAAGCCGTTAAGACAGACAGAACAAGCAGATGGGGTAGTGAAAACCTCTGATCCATCTTTCAGTTGTCTTTCTCTTTGGTCTGGCAGTTGTTGCTGTAACGCCAGCCGAGGCAGGTGCTGCGGGGGAAGTCGAGGAATTGAAGGTAATCCTGGGTAAAATAAGGTTTCTGCTTGATAAAATTATGGAGTTCATCTAGAGAAAGGGATATGAGAGGAAAAAAAAGAGAAATTAAGTAAAATTTAGTCCATTGTATTGCTATACTGGATGTGTCTCTGTATTATATGAATTTTACCTCAGGGAACAGGAAAATAAACATTTAAATTTCAAGGTGCTACAAGTAGCATTTAACGTTAGTAAATCAATATAACATAATTTTTTGACATTTTAGACCATCACCAAGGGGGTAGGCAGCATCTATTTTGCCTGAAGCCTCTTATTATAAATTTCACATAAATTTGGTCACACATGGGGGCTGGACCTGCCTTCCTCCATGGTGGGAAATTTGATCTGGGTCAGTTTGATGAAGTTCACTGGGTGGTCAGCGAAGATGAGACAGACAATGATGACATCAATAGAAGCTAACTTAAGAGGAAAGTGAATTTTTGCTGTTTTTTTGTGTGTTTTTTGTTTTTTTTGTCATAAAAGGAGCACCTTTATTTAACAGAGAAATAGTGAATATAGTCATTATCGACAAGCTCTCATGTCAGCTGAAACACCAGTGAAGTGAACAGCTTCATTTCAGCCTTGTCCAAACTGTCCAACTGTTGCAAGAACAGCAAGCACATGCTGCCCTCAAACCCTGTTGGGGTATTGTAATTATAGGTGAAGTGTGCTTGAGCAAGCCACACAAGAGGTAAACAAAGTGGGAAAGCCAAATTTCCCACTTCCGACCAACATGCAATTACTTGTGTTATCTTATGTGAATATCCTTCTTGTCCTTCTGCCATTGCAGCTAAAAACTACTCTGAGCTGAAAACAGAAGCTAAGTGGTAACACTTTTCTCCGAGCTACATTAGTAGAATGAAGAGGACAGTCACATAAATTTTATAACTGATGTTTTAAGAATCAGTTCTTTATTAAGATATTATTATTATTAAGATAATAATGCATTTCAAGGTTTCAGCTCATAGAAAGATGAGTACATAAGGACAATTTTCATTTTTGGGTGTACTTTTTACATAAAAAATTGTTTCCATGTAGCTAGCATGTACATTAAACCAAAACGGCACCAGACATTTTAGATCGATGTCAAAGTTTCATCCGCTGCAGGATCTTTACTCAAGAGGTGGACACCCTGATCACTGGGCCTTTGGTTGCCTGAACACGAGCCGAAATGAAGTAGTTAAGGAATACAGTGATGTCAGGCAATTATTCTCAGAGGATGGCACAGTCAGACACCATGGACTGCCATTGCTGTGGGTTTAGGCTGGCATCAAAAAAGCCTCCAATGGCCTCTACAGTGCATTTTAAATTGTGTACCTGCTGGTCAAATGTAACATGATTTCTTTATGGCACAAAACAGGAAGAGTCTTCTCTTGTGGGAAAATCTTTTCCAATGTGTTTATTCTCTCCGGTAAAACAAGAAACCTCTGACTGAAGAGCAATTTCCACTTGGCGAAATGTTGTGTTATTTTGAGTAATAATAGCATTAACAATTACCAGTCCTCATCCATGGAGAAATGTGTTTACGGTGATAATGCCACAGCATCACAATTAATCTGGCACTGACATATTCAAGTGTAAAAATGCTTCTTTGTAGCACCTTTAGAGAGAAATGCGGGAGTTATCACAAACACTTACCAAATGTGATTTTCTCTTTGGTGGGTGGCTCAAGAGTCAAGAAGAGTAAAGAGAGTTCCACCCGGCCAAATCCCAACATGGATTCCAAGATGATGGCCAGGTCATCCTCGTGGACCTCCCCTTTCTCCTCGTCTCCATACATCTGGACAAAAACACTTCTTATTGTAATGACTGGGAACCAAGTCAAACCGGACATAAAAGCAAAACCACTCACCTTGAAGGCCAGCTGGAGGGTCTCCATAGCCTTTGATGGCCGACACACAGTAGACAGAGCGACAACATACTGCCTCATGTCTATCTGCCCATCTGCATTCTGGGAAAAACAAAACACAGCAAAATTTCAGTGGATCGGTGAGATTATAGGCCACGCTAAGCATTGATCTAAATATCTTCAAATGAGTCTTAATATTTCTTGCAAAAACTGTCACTGTGTCCTTCTTGAAAGCATGTGACCTCAGCTGGAAGTGGACACAGTCACCCACTGCATGCTATAGACACAACATTACTCAAAAACAAGGTAGGAATTTATCATATCTGATGAAACCTGCACCAATCCAGGTCTCCACTGAACTATCTTTACTGAAACAGCAGAAATTAAACATAGATTTTAACGTAAAAATGAAGACATAAATAAACACGATTGCAGTTACCTTTGGATCTGTCTCTTTTCATGTCAGCGTATGTTGTGTTTACCTGGTCAAAGAAGCTGTGGACTTGTGTGAGGGTGTCCGAAACAGGGAGGTTGAGGTACTGGGCAAAGTCCTCCAAACCCAGCCTGTCATCCCACAGCTTTCTGGCTCTTTTGGCCAGCTCCTCTAGCTTAGTGTCTGTAATCCCTGCTCTCAGACTTTACAGACACACACAATACAGCAGAAATAAATAAACAAATAACACAAATATACAGCTTATATTAAACTTTTGGATCTAATCATATTCCCGATATTCCCCAAACTGACTATAGAATAGGGATGGTGTCTTCTTCAACCACAGGACCCCGAAGAGAGGGCTTGACCATTTTTGAACATTAATGTGGACATTATTGTGCAGCCGACATTACATGTAAAACATTCAATTTGGCCATTTCATGCAAAAACAGCATTCAGTTTAATATGCATAATTTATGCTATAAATAAGTAATTTCAACAATCTAATCATAATACACAGTTCAGCAGCCCTGCTTGTGTTTCCACCCTCCTAACAGTAGGTGTCACCGTTGGTTCAACTTCAGTGTGCCACGAATCCCACATCCCACATCCATCCTGCACCCAGTCCAACCAGTCCGGCCAGTCTCTGTCCACTCACCCCAAGCGGCACACCAGACGATTGAACTCAAGCAGGCTGCTGTTGTTGGGGATTCGCAGCGGACCCTGTGATAGGGTGAGCAGGCGGTCATCAAAAGACAGGTCTGTGAGTGGCAGCTTCAGCGCCCTGTCAGGATGCAGGGAGGAGTTTGTCAAGTCCCATCTGATGCAAGTAATTAATATCTGTGTGCCTAAATAATGGCTGAGGTCATGGAAGTCAAACACGAGCACTTGTGTAAACACACACACGCAAACAGAGACACAAAGACACACAAAGACACACACTTTGGTCAATGACATACACAAACGTACTTGGCCATAAGCTGTCTGACATTATTGGCAAACAGGGCAGGATTGTTCCTCTCTTCCTCTGAAGGAGTGTATACAGGCAAGTACTGAGGAGAGAGAAAGGAAAATAACCACAAATTAATATCAAATTCCAGTACTAATACCGCTGGACTGAAGCTGAAGCTGATGTTTTGAGCAGCTTGGTTTCATCTGACTATTTTCATGGTGGGAAATCCGAGAATTCATATCCATTTATAGTTTCCTCCTGCGTTTAATTCTTCCCTATGTGATAAAGATTGCAGTGGTTTCATTTCAAATACCGGATCTATACTTGACCAACTCAGTAGTCTGCATATCCACATTGTATCTGCTCAGGCTAAGTCTGTCTGGCTGTTCATTGGATCACTCATCTGTCCAGCAACCTTCACTGTTTATCTAACTCATATGATTACATGGGACTACTACAAAATGAATGTGCAAACAAATACACTAAGTTATAAGAGGTAGGCTACCTACTATGCCACAGTTAGCATGTTTTCTCCTAACCCACAACAGGGTGACCAGATGTCCCATATCTTCAGGGAACATTCCCCCTTTTTGATGCTTTGTCCCTGGCTGGAGCTGCCCCTGAAAATGATCCCCCCCTTCTCCGAATGGCAGTGGTATGACCAAGGGACCACTTATGATTTGTAGTTTTTATTTCAAGACCACAATAATTCTAATCCTCTAATCCTAAATGAGAGTATATCACTTTAAGAGCTCATGTTATGGGCAGTGCAAAGTTTTCCTTTTTATTCATAACTGGCAACCACAAACATGGAAGATCTTCAGTTTGTAGACTTTGGACATCTAACACATCCGCTCAGTGATCCCACTATTTTCCTTGGAATTACAAGCAGTTTCTGTAAATATCCCATTTGCCAAAACTGTCCCGCACTCAGCTGCCCAACAACAAGCCTGACTATAATGTCAACCCTCCTGATGTTTTCTCCCTCACCTACAAACGTAATATTAATACCCTCTTCACATCAGGCAATCAATTCATCTCAACCTGTTTGCTTTCAGTTGATGCTGCTAGACAACCTAAGCACTTGGTTATGTCCCCAAGTTTATCTTCCTGTGGCAAACTTATTGTATAACCTGGCAGTAAGTGTAGTTACAGCTGAACACAATGGACAGACAGGATCTTCACCTACCCACTGGCTAAGATCCAGGAAGAGGCCTCTGCCTGCCTTGCTGCCTCTTCCTGTCCGTTTATTTGATGTAGAACCACTTTTACTTCCCTGCTGAAGTTTCCTCACTCCACAGAGGTTGCCCTGTTCCGACATCCCTATGGCCTCGTAGCACCTGCCTGTGTCTTCATGTTGACCACCCTTGTTGTAGTACCTGTCTTCGCCTTCGTTAGGCTACATAAAGGTTGTTCAAGAGTTCCTGCCCCACTAAACTTACATGACTAAACTTAAATGAAGTCAGTGTAAGACTTCAGGCCATGTCCTGACCTATGAGCTGCCCGATCTCTCTACGGCAGCTTCTCCACCTTTGATGACGGCATCTCATGTACTGTCGAGGGCTATATTTAATTGAAGGTTTCCGGGTAACCTCCAATTAGCTGCTATCTCGTGAATATGCTCCCTGTCACTCAATCTGCACCTTCTTAGGCGTTTGACAGGCTTCTTTGGAGCTGCTGGTATTGCTTCCTCATTCATTCATTCATTTTCCAATCCTAACCTAACTAAGGTTACAGGAGTGCTGGAGCCTATCCCAGCACTCATTGAGTGGAAAGTGGGAAAAACCACCCTGGACAGGTCGCCGGCTCATTGCAAGGCAGACACACACACAGACTCATTCACACCTATGGGCAATTTAGTATCTCCAATTCACCTGTCTCATGTCTTTGGACTGTGGGAGGAAACCAAAGCTCCCGGCAGAAACCCACATAGACACAGGGAGATCATTAATCACACATTTGCACATTTCAGTAAATACACTTACACTTTTGCAGTAATAAAGACTTTATCTTACTTCCATAGCTTTAGTGCTATCCTTGCCGCCCCCCAGTGACAGGGATATTGATATCCTGCCAGCTAACTCCAATATTGTCTCCCCAGCTTGGGGAGGAGACTGGAGGTAGTCTGAGGACAAAGTGACATCGTTAAACCAAAGCACTCACCTCTATCTCTATAGGATTATGTAGCTGGCACAGGGTGAGCCACAGGATCTTAAATCTGGAAGACAGGGGAGTTTGTTTGATCAAATACATGGGAAGACAATGAGGAAAGGGAGTGGGATGAGATGAGGAGAATCAGAAAGAGAAAAATAAAAATAAGACGAGGCTGAGCAGATGGTACGGTACGAGAAACAATGCGGGGCTCCCCTGAAGCAGTCTGCTGCATTCCCTTCCAATGGAAAACAGGTCACTAGTGTTCTGACCACATAACAGGCAGTGAACAACAGCAGCTGTATGTAGTTAGCATGTGTGCGAGAGAGAGGAAGAGAGATACTCACGCGCCAGGACCTTGCCACGTCCATGTAACAGTATCCTGTGGAGAGGAAGAGGGAAAGGGAAGTGCCTCAGAATACACACAGACACATATAGGATACACACACTGCAAGAAATCTATTTCCTATGAACTCCGCTTACGCTGTCTTGTCTTTCCCTTAGAGTGGTGCAGCTGCAGTTACCTCTGCCAGGTTTGTGTGTGTGTGTGTGTGTGTGTGTGTATATCAGCCCACGCCATAGGCCCAGTCACGAATGCTGCTAATGCTACCCTGCATCCATCACTTAAACGACTACTGTTTACTGCAATATATGAATACTGAGCCAATAATATATACAGTGTAACAGGGAGTGCTATATCAATATGCTAACATTTTACAATTTTATCAAATGTCAAACAAAGGAGCAAGCTTTGGGTTTTAATTTAGTTTAAATTAGATTTTAGCCCTCCATGAAAAAAGTTCCACACTTGCTTTATATATCATTTTATGCCATTTTTAGCTAAAAGTAATATGATATTCAAATATTAAGATACAAGATCATATACTGTGGTTAAGCACTCATGGAACACTCTTCTCCCATCACAACGTGTGGTTGGAAACAGATGTATAATTCAATAAGTAGCGCTTGACCTACCATTGCACTGCTGCATTGTTAGGTCCATGCAACTTTTGTTTTCCATGTCTTAACCCCAAGAAAGTTTTTTTTTTTTCTTTATTTTGACTTTCATTCATTTCTTCATTTCATTTGCAATGGCAATGAAGTTGGTTCGAGACCCACAGGGGCCGTCTGGGTGCTTGCAGCAGACACTACCAGTCTTGCCATGCCTGTTAGTATTGCAAAGGTCTCCATTCTCAGCATTTCTAGGGTTGCTTGACAGTGAAAAAGGCAGGAAGTAGAAGTAGATATGCAAAACATCCAAGAATACAAAACAGATGTTTTGATTTAGCTGAATAAAAGTCAGTATTTCTTTCTTTCTTTTTTGTATACTTGGTTGTACTTTTGGATTGTGAGACCATGCTTCAGTGATGTCCTTACTACAGAGTTACAAGATTATTATACATTTTTGTTGTAAATACAATCATTACTTCTTTTTTACATCCAGCTAAGCAATAACAGGTTTTTAAGCTGCAGAATTCCACCGTAACTAAACACAGGGATGGAAAATGGAAGAGATTATGGCTGATGATGTAGAAATACACAGCCAGAACAGGAATTTGTAAACTGGGGATGAGTTTGTACAATGGGTGGCTTAGTCGAGTATTTCTCTCCTCACTTAACGCTGCCCCACACTGCCACCTCTTCCCTTGGTGACTACACACAGCAGCAAAGGGAACGGTGACACAAGCTTTCTAGGGAAAACAGACAAGGACAGGGAGGTAATAAGAACTGCATAATTCATGAAAGAGTGAGGAGAGGTGCTGAGAGCGAGACATGAAACCTGCGTGGGGGGAGGGGAGGAGGAGGGGGGTTGAAATATCATCCTACGAGAACATGAAGTCATTCAACATGAGACATACGCACGCTGACATGTGGGAAAGAAACCATTACATCACAGGTGTGCGCATGTGTGTGTGTGTGTGTGTGTACGTGGGAGGAGTCATACCGAACTTGAACTTCAGAGGTTGAGCAGGTATGGAAAAGATGACAAGAATGTGGAAGAAGAAGAGATATAGATGAAGGATAATTACCAGTTTGTTGGGGTAGCGCAAGACCACTGGCTGCACCGGGAGCGCTGGTATGAAGGCACCTGGGAGGAAAGGAGGCGGTGGGAGTGGGGGGAGGGGTGGAGAAAAAGAAAATTATATTAGTTGTCCTTTTGGAAAATTCACATGTTGTGACTTGCATTGGTAAAAAAAAGCAGCAGCAAGCAAGGGAAAGAGATAAAAGGGGGAAAAAAGGCAGAAATACTTATGTCAGAGAAGTCCAAATCATTTATCAACACGTGGTTACACAACTGTAACACCAACATATGTATATGCAGGGATCACATTACATTTAAATTGATTGTTACTGAAACCTTCTTGTAGTTGTAGTTTTTAGTTATCCGCTTATGCATAAATGACCTAAACCGATAATATTTCTTTGACAGCACAGGTTTCTCCCCTCCTCTGCCAACAGAGCAGATCTGAGCAGAAATAGACTGAAGCAGCACAACAGTGTATTTGGAGTCAGGTGTATTGGTTTGGATGAGTGACAAGCTGACAACCTCAGGATAACCTCTAGCCCTGGCAGACAGGAGCTCCACTGAAAAACCTATAATGTCCTGCAGATGACAGACAGCCTGAGAGATGGATACATACAAGATTTATTACTGACCAAATCGCCTCACCACCTACTGTCTGACCTTTGAGTAGAGGAGGGATATTGTGAGATGAAGGTTGAAGTGATATGGGTTTTGATATGAACCAATACTTTTGGATTGTGCTAATATTCAGAAACAAGGTAATGGCTATATGACTGGATAAAATGTCAAGTGTTTCCATCAGGATTAAAAAAATGTTTTCTTTGCATTTCATAGCAAAAAGTGGTAGTTGCATTGGTTAAATACACATCACAACGACAAAAATAAAGTGAAAAAGAACAAATAAAGAACAACTGAACTGCATTACTTTAATCGTAGTTGAACTAACGTGGCAAAACATAGTTAAAGCCACAGCAGTTTGAGGAAAAACAGGAGGCACTTGTGTCCATTCTCCCTCCACTGCTCAGCGAACATAAAGCAGTGAGCGCACAGGTGACTGACAACACTGAGCACTAAATCTGCTTTTAAAGCAAGTAGCAGTAGAAATATGGCCAAGAGTCAAACATGACCATGCTTGTTCATATTCACCCAACATGGGAAATATTTTTGTTGAATTCAAATTAAATGTCAACTGAAACCCACCTATGACAGCTAAAGGCAAAAGGCTTAACTATATGCAGTCAAATTACACGCATAGCTCCTGAAGACAGTTCTCAGAGCAGGTTCTCCAGATTGAGGACCTTGAGGCTGTTGAGAAAGAATGTGTAGGACAGACGTCAAAGACACAGCCCGCTGCGTTATGTAATTCTGCATTACGTGTTATTTTCATGTGCTAACGTGCAGTTTCTCCTTGACTGGTAGGCTACAAATTGATTGATTTAAAATAATAAATTAGTCAGTGATGTTAGCAAAGAATAATCCGGCCCCTGTGAGCTCTCACTTGAACGAATGCAGCCTACTACCTGATGTCTGACACCCCTGGTGTAGGAGTTTATAAATGATCACTGCCTGATGTAACGCAACCCTCTGAATAATGATGTGCATATAATGAGAGGACGGACAGAAGGAGGGCAAACATGAAAGTGACCGCTCTATTAAGAGACCTTGAGAAAAAGAGAAAAGGAGGGGAGGTTAAGTACACAGCATGTTCACGGCCACACGCACGCCGACTCACATCCACAAAACTGTGGTGCTGCAAGCCAGAAAAGACATAACCAGAAGAGACTAAACTCAGAGAAGACCAGTGGCACAGAGCAGACAGACTGAGCTGGACAAAACACACACACACACACACACACACACACACACACACACACACACACACACACAGAGACATACACAACCATAGCAGGCTAGAGTGTGACCAACAGGGCTTAATGGGAACAACAGTGAACAGAGGACTGGAAGAGAGAGGGGATTAGATAGAGGGGACAGGGAACAATGGAGGCAGCATAATTGGGTTATTGTAGGTCACACACACTCGCACACAAACACATACATGTAAAAGAAAACATCACCCATTAGAAATAAAAGGAGTTTGAGCAGCAAAATCTACCACTGGTTTGGCACCTGAACCACACAACATGCTCACTCATTAGAACCTGGATGAGAGCATCGGCCAAACGCTCAGACCACGACATGTCAACGTCCAAAAGACTGAAACCCTGAGAAAACAATGTCTTCTCAGTGAGAAACACTGAAATGAACAGAGGCTAGTCATAACACAGGGAAAGATGGTGTACAAATGAATGTGTCCCAACATCAACAGCTGGACACACCCACAGGGATCTGAAGGGCCAGTCTGTGCATACACAATCATGTACAAACACAGGCACAGCACACGAGACGCAGCCCTGCTGAAATGAACTGAACTGAGATGACTGCACGCATCCTCTCTAACTAACATGCAGGCACATGGGAAGCTGCCACCAACCACAGCCAAATACTGTGCCAAAGCATAAAGTTTAGGGGATGCGGGTAAGTTAGTCTTCTCTATCAGCACTTTATGAGAAAACCAAGCATCGTCTGGCAGGAGAGATAGTGAAAATGGATAGCAAATTTGGAGGTCTGCTGGGCACTGTGGCTGCTGGATAAAAAAAAAAAGCTGGTTTCTTGCCCCGGACACCCCCGTAAAACTTTGTTTTCTCTGCTTGAGTGGTATCTGTAACAGTGCCTGGCTTCTTCATACGGTTTTATTGTGATTCAAACTTTTCTAAACCGCAACACCCATGGACGATGCTAGTTAACCGGCTCATGCTGGCTCATTGATGAAACTGTTGATTGAAGTACAGAGTTTCTTTAGCAATCGTTTCAGCAAGGCAGGCTTCCCACCATGGCTACAATTTTAAATTACATTAGGTTTCCATCACTTTGCAAAAGCAAGCCAGGGCTCTTCCATGACCTGTTGCTGCCTCTGGGTTTATTAATGCGGGAGTCAAAGCAGCATGGTGGGGTTGCGACTGAAAACCATCTAGAGGAAGAGAGAGAGAGAGAGAGAGCTGCACACTGTATAGGTAGCCCCCAAAAATGCCAGATTTTTCCTGACTTCCACAACACATCTATTAAATCTCCTGTCTTTCTCTGTCGGAAACACCACGCTCTAAATTCACTGATATCCTAGAAATTCCTTGTTCAGTGGAAACCCTCTTTGGCATAATAAACGATATGTTTGACACACGCACACCAAAACCCCATTCACACACACACACACACACACACACACACACACATGGCTGCCTTCCAGCTGGTTTCAAGGTCAGCACAAAGCAGGAAGTTAAACACATACCAGGCTTGAATATGATGAGACCCGATCTGTTGGTGCATGTTCCCTCGGGGAAAATCATGATCTGGTAGAAACAAACACACATACAGGCACGCCCATGTATGCATGCACGCATAACATGCATGCCGCACACACACACACATGCACACACATGCACGCGCACACACAAACACAAGAAATGCATCTCACTTAGTTTTCAGCCCACTGTGTTAAATTAGCCTTGAACTGTATGAACTGTGCAACTGTATTTATACTATCACATTTCTATGACCAAGTTCACCTGGGACATACAGTGTAATCTGAGTTTAGGTCAGTGTGTGTGTGTGAGTGTGTGTGAGTGTGTGTGAGTGTTACCTGAGGCCACTCCCCTCCAGAATGGGCTCTCCGCTTTATCTCGTCCACAGTTTTCCTTCTGGAGTCCTGGTCAGAGCGAAACACAAACACCGGCCTGATGTAGCTGATCAGAGCTGGGGGGAGCAAGGTGAAGGTGACGTAAAGTGAGAAAGCTGAACTTGAAACTGCAGACATTTAACATTTCACCTAAAAAGGGAAAAAAATAGTAAAAGTGATGTTTAATACCCAACTACTTCATGCAACAGGTAGTACAGCATGTTTAGGGAAATAAGCCGAGACCCAGCAACTGGAGTAATCAGATAACAACACATCCCGTAACACAAACATTCAGGTCTGCAAACCAATTATACATTTATGGATTATAAAACACTAGTAATTAATGAGAAATTGAAAAATCAGGTTCAAGAGTATAGGGCTCTGTCAGATCCATATGATCAGGACACAACCAATTCTTAATTCAAAGCAAAATTAAAGTTCACCCATGGGTGCTGACAGCTGGACGATATCAGAGTTCCCGATGCTGACCGATTGCTGGTTCCAGAGTTTGACAAGTACGATGCTACAGCTCTAGTTCTGCTGATATTGGACCAGGTTGATGCTCTTTTGAATACGATACGTAGCGTACAGCATAACAGACACTGCACCGTTCCTTTCCCTGACCGTATCAGCCCAACTTCTGCATGCAAAAGATATAAGATGCCTGTCTGCAATAGCTGAAGCCTACCTAGGATCTGTGATTGTGAAAACCTCTTAAGTAGTAAGTTACATCTGAAAAGGTGATACATGTATTTGAACATCAATAAATTGTTACCACATTAATTCTGAGACAATAGCATGATTACAAAAAACAAACAGCACAATTGCAAGAAGACTGACAGTGTCTCCACTGTTTTACATCTTTACATCAAATTAAATTTTATAAAGAAATCTTGATCGCTTTAAAGACTGCTTTACAGCTCAAAACAGGAAGAGGATGCTGTTCTTCAGCACAAACGGAGTCACAGCTTTCATTTTATAGCTTTCATAGCTTCTTGCAGAGGAACACGTTGGAACAAGTGAGAGGCCAGTCGAAATCCAGCATGTTTATTCTCCTGAGTAAAGCCACAAAGAAAATATTTGACCCAAGAAGGAAATATCTTCTTTGCAACACATCTATTATGCTGGTATATAAATGCCACGCCTTTAATATAATTTCCCTCAAAATGTCGAGGTGTAGCAGCGGTGATGTGTGTTACTCACTGCCCCAGACAGGGATGCTCTTGCTCTCCAGTTTGGTGACTATGGAGCACATGGTCATGGTGACTGGGATGGCATCGAAGTAGGAGGAATGCGGTGCCAGTGTGAGGATGGGCGCTTCAGAGGGCAGCGCCCGCTCTCCTTTCACCTTGATCCAGTGGAACCCTCCACAGAACCACATGGCCCGCATGATCACCCGGAGGGACAGGTCCACCAGTCTGATGAGGGAGCACAAAGATGGTTAAGAGTGTTGTGAGTGTGTGTGTCCTTTATTTATTCAGGGAAGGTTGACTCAACATGCTTGCTCTTTTCCAGCAACGCCCTGCTTCACATTTACAGCTGCCCACAATCACACTGGCAGCTGCCAAGTACAACCAGTCTTTGGGTTGCTGCTGGAACAATCTGGGCATTTATTACCTTGCTCAAGAGCTACTGAACAGTAGTTGTTGAGGTAGGGGACCACGTTACTCATTCCCTTTCCCCTCCCAAATCCTCCAAGCAGGCCCAGGGATTCAACCTGGAATGCATCCGTAAACCTGCTTCGCTAACTGCTTGGCTACTGCCACCCTTGACTGCGTTTATGGATTCAAAAAGACGGAGGGTAAAGATAATATCTTAACACTATTTAAGTCAATGTCAGGAGGGACAAAAAGCTTTGAGCTCTTTAGCCTTATGTGAGCTCCTTCGGTTCAATCTAATCATGCTCACAGCAAATATGTTTGCAATCATTTGCACCAATCTACATGTGAGAAATCATATCAGCAAATGAATATAAGTTGGTGGTTGAGAATGGGCTTGTTTTACCGTCACCACAATTCACATACACACTTTACACACTCTCCCACCCATCATGGCCGGCTATGACCACATATGGCTTTTCACACTTTCCCACTCACACACCTCCTCCACCATGACTGCGGCTCCATGGTGTAGTCAGAGCGTCCCAGGGAAGCCATGAAGGCGAAGGGCCAAGCCAGCAGCATGAGGAAGGCCGCTAGTAGCAGGCGCACTGGGAACACCGTCACCGACATCAGTCCTATCTGCAGAAGAGAAGAAAGAAGAGTGTGTGTGTGTGTGTGTGTGACAGAGAGAGACACACAGAGAGAGAGAGACAAAGAGAGAGATGAATGGGTTACATTTTTAGCATTCCACTGTATTTCTACAACCCATTATTCACTGTACAGTACATTCATTTAACATTCCTGTGAATGCTTTTTACCCGCCGACAGTCAAACACTGATTTGAAATTTACACATTCCAGCAGCGGACAAACATGCCCGCATGCCCTGCAGGGCCGTGAGGGGGGGTGGGAAATTGAATTTCTGCTGGCAGGAAGCAAAAGGCAGTCGTCTATCAATGACAGACACACCGCTTGTCATGCCTTCCTCACAAAGTCCTGGTTAGCATCCTCCAGACCGTGGCAGCCTCACGTCCAACACATGCAGGTCCACACAACCACAGAAATGTCCAGTGAAATATAGTTTTGACTGCATTTAAATCTAGATGTTGAGGAGTTTTTGGTGAATAAGAAAAAGGTTTTTTCAGATGCAGTGACAAAAAAACAAGCAAGCAGTGATGATGTCCACCATGCTGAATCATAAGAAACAGGAGACTCCTGCACACTGTTGACTTACGTGCAAGAAAATTTCAGTTTTTCAGCAGATTAAAACAGTGGAACAGTCAAAGTGCATATCTTATATTAACTCCACCTGCTAAGTGTAGGAGCATCACAGTTAGGGCTGCACACTCAATTAAAATCGTATCAAAATCGCAATATGGCTAAGTGCAATATTGAAATCACAGCAGCTGCAATGTTTTGATAAAGATTAAATGTGACAGTAGGCCATTATAAATGAAATATTATGGAGTTTTTTTCCAGTTAAAATGAAAATTATGATGTCAAAATGATCATTCCCACTAAAATATTTCCCTAAACTATCGAAAAAAAATTATTTTTATTCCATATCGTGCAGCTCTAAACAGAGTGCATGGAAACATGGTTCCACAACAAGCTACAGCAATAATTTTGTTCCTTGAAAATTAGTCAGACAACAATTATCACAATAGTTGTTTGCTAAAAGAAAAAAAAAAAAGTATGTGAACAGCATGCAGGAGGATTCTGTTTCTTCTGATATTGAGCCATTTCTGTGACACACCTGCTTTTATTTAATCCATCATGATGGATGCATCTGTGGCGAGCCAACCAGTTTTATTTTGTAAATGCTGGATATCAATATAAAAACGCATCATTCACCACAAGTTCATCAGATTTGTCCCAGCAGTCTCTGAGATATTGAGGGTGGAGCTTAGAGCCCCGTTGGCCTGATGGCGGAGCCGTGTTGGGCCAATCAGGTGGACCCTGAGTGGACCCGGCTGGGAGAAAGGGTCTTGCCACCTCGTGTCACCTCCCAAGGGGTCTGGAGTTCGACCGCAGCAGGGACAGCCTTGTTTTACTGTGCTCAAGAATGTATTTATTTATTGATTAATCCATTAATCATTAAAACCCTAACCCACAACAAATATATTTTAAAACTAAACAGAGGGGGAAAAGGGAAGGAGTGGAAAAAAGGAGGGGAATGGAAGGGAAGGAGGAATGGGGAGAAGAGAGGGACAACAAGGAAGGAGGAAGTGAGAGAAGGAGAAGGAACGAAGGAAAAAAAATCTTTCTTTCTCTTTTTTGTTTTTCTTTCTTTTTCTTACACAGTCATTTAATATCAACTCATCCTTTACACCGATGGCCCAGTTTCTGTAATGTAATGTTTGTTCCACTGTAGTATCGTATGTGTGCATGTGATGTCATGCAGTGTCTATGTTAAATCGCTTGTTATGCATTTGTCTTGCTTCACCAGTCAAAAAAAAACAACAAAAAAACAAACTGGACCCTAGTGTCAAAATCCATCATTCCCCCACGTTTCCTCCACATGGAAACAGGCGGACAGACAAATGGCCAGAGCCCAATCCATAGCACCTTGCCCAATAGTTGATTATAGAGGACAATTAAAGGTAGTCCTCCTTCTGATCTCTTAACTCAGGATCTTGACCAATAACTGAAAAAAAACCCCTCAGGCAACACCATGCACTGTATAAGGCTGAGTTCAAACTCTAGTGACTCCAGTGTGAGTCATGGAGTTAAAGCTTAGTAAAGCCCACAATCCCCGAACAGAGATGAGATGTCAGCTGACTGACCTGTCATGCCTTTTCTCTTACTCTGTAATGAGGCAGCTATGGTGTGTGGGTGTACTAAAAGGGTCACAAAGTCACGGCTGCCGGTGTAAATTCTGACTGTGTGACATCTTAAACCCCCCGTGTCTGTCCCGTTAGATCCATCTCCCACTTTCATTCAGCTCGCTCATCAACGTCCTGGCTCGCCTTACAGTAATCTCCAATCTCAGAGGAATTCCTCGCCCCACCCATTCATCCATCCAGCCATCCATCTATCTATCTCTCCAGCCGACGAGCATCTCTTCACTCAGCGACCCGTTCATCTATCACACCTCTCTCTCCATTCCTCTCCCCTTCCTACTTTGCAATTATGTTCATTCTGTTGCCACTCTGGGGAATTGTATCCACACCCCCTCCTGCGCCTCTTTCCTTTCCTCGCGCTCTTTTTCTTTCTCTCTTGGAGCCCAGGTGCAAGCTGCAGGGCCAGATTAATAAATAAACAGTAATGGGGGTGATTTATGACGCTCTTATGCCTCCCAACCCCCGTCCTTAACGCACAGTGGACTCATCCTCGCAGCTTAACAAACCCATCTGGGAGGATCCACTGACATTTTTCTCAGAGGGCGAGATGGGATTTTGACAGGGTGGGGTGGGGGTTTGCAGCTTTTTTATGTGGGTACCACCCCTCCACGGCTGATGTCCTTTGCTGTGAAAGAATGGGCCTTGGCAATGTTAGACTCTTTAGTCAAAGCGGTAACATAACTCAGGAGGCAATGCTCAGTTCAGAAGCGATGTTCTTGCTCAACTTACTACACAGTTGCTCAGTCATTTTTTACGCTGTTTACCACAATTCTGGAAACTGAATCCTCTCCTATGTTATAAAAAAAATAAATAAATAGGTTAATCTCCTGTGTTGATGTCTTGTCATCCTTGTTTAATAAAATCAAAGTAGTGGGAATACTTAAACCTAAAAACAGTCAATGTAACTTCCCATCTAATCTAGTTTAGTGTTAGAGGACAATGAAATAATTATGAAAATGAATCATGAGATGGGGGTTGGATATTCGTTTTTCAATAACTGTATTACTTTAGTGGGTAACGACTTGTTTTCAACATTGTTAAATGTAATATTGCAGCTGACGGCTATAGTGGAAAAAGCTGTGTGTGTCCTGTGTCATGAGGGGAAAATTCAAGAGTTTGTAGTCCTCTTGTGTCTGAAATATTCAGGAGACTCTGGGGTGCTGCAAAAAAAAGCACTGTCTTGTGACACACACACACACACACACACACACTCACACCTTCTGTCTCAGGCCATTAAGGCATGGAGTTACTCATCCTTTGTAAAGCAGGGCATTTCCTTTCCCCTGAACATACATGTGCATCACAAACACTCGCACACATGCCATATCATGCACACATTCATAACATGCAAAGACAAATGTTAGATAGACACAAGATAGACACATGCCAAGCATGTACACACCCACACACGCGGTTGGGTGTCGCACCCAGCGGGAGAAACAGATGGGGGGGCAGGGCGGTGCAGAGGTATGAGCCAGATGGAGAGAGGGCCGCAAGCCTTAAGGTGCAGCGGGTCTTACTTCAGTACAGGGAAGCTGACAATCCTGCAAATTTAACTGAATCACAGATTAAGTGCTATGAAAGAAACTATATTATTATTCTTTAAACCCTGTTTAATATACATTTTTCAAGTAATAATCCATTACATTTTTATTTTTAAAAAATATCTATAATCTTTTAAATTACTGTAACCAACTTGGATACTTCAGCAGTTGGGGACAACAAGACACCTTTGTCCACTACAATCTCTCTTGTCTTGCTTGAAAAGGTCAAAAATCCCTCCTACTGATACTTTAACATCTTTTATGGGACTGTAACTAGTTGCCACCAACAACTTTCTTTCTCTGCCTTTTTCTTCCCATAACCCTCACTTCGTTCTCCAGGGTAACTGGAGGGTAAAAAGAGAAATTTTAAGCGCTTTTCAATGCTACCCAGAACTTTTTTTTTAGACTAATTAAAGAAATACGAATAAAAGAGAGTTTAAAAAATAGAAAAAAAAACTATTTCTGATAGAACAAACCTAATCAAAGTCCTTAAACAACAAATGAGCAGAATGAGAAAATGGAAAACAGAGCATTAAATGTTAAGGGACACGAGTTTAGTAAAGCTGAAATGAAGCATGTTGCACTGCTGACCCTGTTCTATATTAAACTAAGACAAGACATGCAATGCACAGAAACTGGTCACTGAATGGTGAACAAAAATTACAGCAGACTTTCAATAATTAAAAAAAAAAAAAAATGAAAGGCTTTAAATGTGGCTCATGTACTTTCAAACCAGCAGAAATCCTGTTTTCGCTCTCCTCCTTGCCATACAGCGTACAGTCAAAGTCCCCTGTGCAATGAGAGCCAGCACACATTATCCTATCCTATGGTGAGGGGACACCCAGGAGTGTGGGCTAATTGCTCTGGGCTAATTGTTTTCAATTTGAGAGCCAATGACAGTGCAGTTTGATTTCCACCTAGGGACCCAGGGAGCACTCCTCTTCCTCTCCTGCCATGTTGTAACTGACAGCTCAGGCGGAGGGAAAGGCCGAGCAGCAGGAATACTCCGCCGGGCCAACGCCTATAGGGCTAATGGTATGGCTGTTTTGTCAGCACTTTGACACAACACCATTTTGCATACAGTCCATGTCTCTGGAGCAATTTTGTTTTTTTATTCCAGCATCCGTTATTTTTCCAGGAAGCACAACACCGATGCTGATTGGAGGGACAATCCTGCAACAGCACTACATACCTGGTGACTCCATAGATCACACAGCATTTTCACATTTACATTTCGCATATAGCTGATGGTCTTATCCAAAAATCAAGAACTATTACTTTTCTCCAGATTTGGGGATAATTTTCACATTCTCTCCTGATGCAGCGTTGGGTCCCGGTCCAGCCTCTGCACACCGTGGCTCCGTCAAATGTCACGTCTTTGTCTGAGAGGTGGAGAGCTGGCAGCCATGCCTGTATGATGTTCACTGCTCAGTTATGTGTGACTCAGCTGGACAGAGCGCTCTTGGTTTGTTTCACTTGCTGACCTAGTTGGTTTACCCGGCTTCTGATCAAGTTTGCCGGGAGTTAGAAAAAAAAAAAAAAAAAGGCTTTCCAGGAAGGGTAAGAGCTAGGGGGAGGAATGTGCTTGTGCATCAAACAGCAATAGCTTTCCTCTGTTACAGACACACACACACACACACACACAGGTTTACAAGCAGACAGATACCCGCAGAGGAAAGACACACATCATGCACTCATATGGCTGTACTGCTGGCGGCATTTAAGTGAGCTGTGTTTTTGTTCAGGCACAGCTTCTATTTGTTTGTGTGTGTGAGCGTGTGTGTGTGTGAGTGAGTGATCACACGTGTCTCAGATGGAAAAACACACCTCACCGCCACATTAGAAGCAGGTAGTGGGAGGTGAGAAGCAGACACAGATAGCCCGGACCGCTGCTTTAACTGGGCAGACACAACAACTGTTTACAATCTGCTCCAAACTCCAGTGGAAAAACTGACAGCGGGGTATTACTTTAAAAGTATTACTTTTAAAGAGATCCTTCTAGCAAGAGCAGTTCTGGGAACATTTTTTAATCCAGGTTAGCTGAAACCTATTATGAGACTTTGTAAGACCTATTAAGTGCTATCGGTAATTGAAGTTAAAGGGACAGTTCATCCATTTTGAAAAGCTTTGTATTATTTCACTCTTCCCCCTGGCTGTTCTGTAGGACAGCAGTGGTACTATCTTCCTCTCATTGTTACTGACAGATGGATACTGGCTGGATGCTCCACATGCTAACTGTTAGCCTCCTGCCATTGAGGTGGACTTCCCCCCAGCGAACATTCTCAAAAATAACCATTTTGATCCACTCAAATTGTTAAATGTAAGTTAAAACAATGGCTGGCAGGTGCCTGAAAGGTATGTGAAAGATATGAGATAGAAAAAAAAATGAAGAATACTACAGCAAACACATGAAATCTACTTCTGTCTCTGTGGTGGCTATTGCTCCTCTGACGTGGAGTGATACAGGAAGTGGGGGTGGGGGTGGAGGTAGGGGGTAAAATAATGTCAGCTTTTTCAAAATGGGTGAACTGGACCCTTTAAGAGCAATTTAACAACCGAAACAGCAGACCAAAACCAGGCAAACACAACCTGAATATGGGCGATGAAGGCTATGAAGCTATAGGTGGGCAATGTAAGATAAATAATATGAGGAAAATAATTGTGGGGATGCTGATGAAGTCGAATTGGATTTTTGAGTGTGCACAAGACAGAAATAAATAATCTAACATGCAAGAGGATCAAATATACTGTAAACCGCAACTGCGAGACATATAATCCAGCAAAAGAAAATAAAACAGACCGTGCTGCTGATCCCATGCCTAACCTCTGGTGTAGCTACACAGTTCATGCCTTTACAATGAAACTTGATTGAGCTTGTTATGAAACTTAAGACCTCTGAATGGTTTGAGGCAGTGGCTTCACATGTTGTCGCAACCAGAGCCTGCAGGACTCTGGAGGTCACGGCGTAGCAGAGTCAGTGGAATGTAATTGTTGGAGCCACACTGTGCCAACATGAAGGCCAATTTCCTGAGCCCTCTGCTTTGTATATGAGGCTTTCAATGCAAGCAGGCACCCCTGGGGCCGGGGGCTATGGGGAAAAGGCTAAACAGATAAGCCCACTGGGGACAGAGCTGGGGAAGTGCACTTCCTCCCCTTGTGAGCGTGTGTGCAGGCGAAAAATGCACCGTTCTACACAGCAAAAAATGTCAATCTCTGC
>OMLB01044076.1:6523-24274 GCA_900302555.1 Myripristis jacobus | reverse complement strand
GATCTACGATGAGGAGACCCTCTACATTGTGGAAAAGGTAAAGGAAAAATACAGGCCAGAACAACTGTGAGTTTATGGCCAATATGAACAATATCACAGAGAAGGAAATTTCGGTGATATCTGAGCCCCAGGATAACACAGAACAGGCCAACAAAACAACATCTTTAGTTGGAACTCGATGCAGTGGATGAAGGCTCCATCAAAACAGCGAGTCCAGAGGTGGACTCTGTGGTTGACTTTACCCCCTCACTCTGACGTGAGTTCACACTGCAGCTGATGGCTTCTTCCATCAGAAAAGCCTCCAGCTTTGCTCTTTGCTTTTTGACTTTTCAGACGTCAAAAAGAGCAAGAAGAGATGATATCTGATCTGATTTCAGTCAGTAATAAAGTCATTCAGTGTTGCTCAGCACACACACACACACACACACACATGAGAACATGGTGGTAGTGGGGTTACACCCAGGAAATGTTACTCATTGATTTGCTAAATATATTCATGACAAGCTTTTATATACACTTGAATTAGACCTCTCAGGCATTAGAAGTCATTATAGAGGGGAGTTTGCATTAGTGCTCTGGATATTTTTAGTGTCCCACACCTTCCACTTGGTGCACACCCACATAAGAAAATATTAATTGATAGGACAAATAATGAATTATCTATAAGAAATAATATGTATTTATAGAACAATGTGTGTGAAAAAGGAAATGTGTACAATACAATACCCCCTAACTTTCTGAAATTTAAACTTGCATCAATGCAGGCATGGATGGTCAGAGGTAAAAGTGAGCAACAATGTGTCAATCCCATTAAAGGAGAATAAAATAGACCTGCATCCCCTGACATTGTTTCTGGAAAACCTCTTCAGGCCGCTTATGCGAGAGCCCATCACACACACACACACACATACACGCACACACACAATAAGAACTCTGTGAGCCTGTGTGTGGAGTGTATGAGATGTGTATTTGATGTTTGTGTTTCCTCCTGTATTTGATCCACCCATCAATTTGTTTTGCCTGCCTGACTTCTTTTGGTGTCTTCAGCCATCAGATGACAGCTGCTTCATCACTCAGGGGAAGTTTTGGTTTATTTTCAGAGGTCACACACGTTAAACCTGCACCACATCACTGGGCAGACTGGTTTATCCTACAGGTGTTTGTCTAGTCAGATGTTTTCCTGCTCTTCCTCCGGTATTAAAATTGAATGTACTCATTACTGTAAAGCATTTTGGATATATGCCAAATAGGAGAGTCTATTTGATATGACCGGTGCTGTGGTTGTGATCGGAGGCGTAACTCCATTTGATCCACGTCTTTCAAGGGGATATTCTTACCTGCTGATGTCCTTAATATCCACAAAATGTCCCTCACTTATAGTGCACATAGGAGGACAAGGGACCAGCTATGTGGCCTAACAAAGACAAGTGTGTCCATGTGCTTCAGTAAAATAGCGGCACATTAAGAGAAGTTTGAGATCAATACCCATCACAATCTGCTGTCTGGAAATCACTTAGACAAACATTCAGATAAAAAAAAAATAAAATAAAAATACACATAACCTCAAGCACTTTGTGCTCATTAAACTCCTTCAGGAGAGCCGCCCGGGCATAGCTGCCTAGCTATCGGAGGATCTGTGTTTGTTGCCAAACTCCTCGCTGTGTTGTTTGCAGGTTGCAGCCTGTCAACACTGCTGTGTGTGTTGAACTCTCCTCCTTCCAGCAACACAAATGTGGTTAACGTGGTTAGGATAAGCAGCCATTTCTTTCTGCAAGACATTGGTTGTTGAAAATGTGTAGGCCTGACAGGCAGCAAGTAGCCGTGACTCCATATTTAAAGGACACTACTACACAGTGATCTGAGGGAACTGAGACGTAATAGACACCAGACGCTGAAATAATAAACTGCTTTTGAGAGTAAAAAAATAGGGGAAGTGGAAAATGTTGTGGCAGGTTAGATTCTGCTTAGGGAACAGATATGATTTGGCTCCCTCATGTGGTTCAATTTGTGAATGAAAAATAGTGTTTGTGTACAAAAGAAGTGTTTCGGAGTATAAAGACACAATTTCCATCACTGGTTTAACAATCAGCATGAAATTGCAATTGAATATATCTGTATTTTTTAATTCATTTAAGTATTCATTCAGTTTTGAAGCTTTTGGCTGTCACATTGTGGTTGGAGTTTGTTTGGGGTAGACCTCCTCACTTTAATGAAGCACTCGGCCTCAACACTTGATAAAGGAGCTCTATGGAGTTTGATAGCAGGCTGGCAGAGGTCTCCATGTGTTGCAAAGGTGTTGATCTCTGGATGCACTGCTACTGCAGGATAATACAAAGTACCAAACTGTAAGAGAAAAACGCTGAGTAGGAATTTGAAGGAGCCCTAAAAGAAAAGCTGCTATTTCAAGTTAATTTCACCACACAGTCATACTTAGCAGACTTGTTTAACATGCATTGTTAATGATGGTTCATCATTTTTGACTTATTTTCACTGCATATTAAATGACTCCATTGAGCAGATTGATTTTTTTCTGTTTAGCCAACGAGTGACTGTGTCCCGCTTTGGCTTACACAGTTAAATCTGTGTAAATATTATTCATTGTGGTACTTGAGGCACTTTTTATACAGTTAAATGCATTTAAATGTTACATTAGAGGGCAATAAAACCAACTGGCAGAGACTTGAGATATTATGGCTGGCTATCATGTTTTGCCACACAGTTTAGCTGAAAGACAATCACATTAGTCCATTTTTCAAGTTATTTTTACAACAGCCAAATTCCCATATAAACAATTTTTAAAGTTGCCAAATGCCAAGGCCAAAATAACGCTGGAAAAGTGTTGTGTAATTGTTTTTGATACATTTGATGACCTGGGATTTATAATTTGTCACAAGGCATATTTTATATCTTTTTTCTGAGGAAGAAGCGATGATAGGCATGGGCAGTCAAACACTTTATTTTCCTCATACAGTTCAAGAAACTCAAATATTCCCACACTCCCAAAGCGCTGGTGTCAAGAACCGGCGGCATGTTATCCCTGCCTCTGCTTGTGTCTCGGATTTGTCTTGCAGAACACAAACAGGCGGCCCCTGCGTCTGACAATGAAACAGTCTTTGCAGCGTCTTTTCAGGGCGGACTTGGTTTTCATCCCTGCGCTGGGCTGGACGCAGGGAAGATGCTGACACTGTCCCAGCAGGGATGATGCACACTGGGCAGAGGATCCTGCTGACGGGGGTTGGACAGACTTCACTCTGGCGGAGGACAGGAGCAGCCGGCCGGGAGCCGCAGCGAGGCTGGAGACGCATCTGTAGGCAGCGGCTGCAGGTGACGAGGAGCTCAAGGTAAACCGGCTCACCTGGACCACTTGGCGGGACAGGGCACAGGCCAGGTGCTTCAGCAGGAGAGGTGCCATGGTATCAAAGCCTGAGAGAGACAGCATTATCACTAATTCATGTTGACTATGTACCCACATGAATCCACTGTTGACAACATTTTGCATCTCAAAATAAACCAAAACTGAGAACCTGATGCAAAAGCTGTGCAACACACACATACAATCATCATTAGCTGCCTCGTTCATTTCAATTTCTCATAACACCACAAAGCTACCCTCGTCAGTGTTACGCCTGTTACGCCAAGGAGACAGCGTGCAGGGCTGCTAGCGTTCAAGGCCAGACACAAAAACAACCAAAACGAAAGCTTTATCCCGTCCTGTCACAGTGGTACGAGCGGTGACCCAACACTAACCTTTACGAACTTCCCAAAAGGCTCAAAAACAGGGGCAACACCCCGGAATATCGCGTTTTAATCGCCACAACACTGACACGGTGCTACTGCTTCTACAAGGAGACAACTGCTTCCGGTCTGCGACGTCAGGAGCTACGTAAGGTGCTCCCCGTGGTCCTACCGCGAGACAGCTTCCTTTACATTAAAGTTTAACTGACGATTTGAATGACCCCGTGCTTGTAAGAAACAGTTTGTAAAATGCTTTTTGAAACTGTTAGAGGAATATAATGTATCGCGTTTATTCAACAGCATGAGTAGAGGAAATATACGCGAACAACATTAACACTTAGCGACGCTTCTAGCCTGAGGGAGGAGGCGCTGCTGTTTGCAAGGAAGCTTGGGAAAAAAACGTCGTTCAGTGTAAACATGGCGGCGTTAGCGGGCAGGTTTCTGTCCTTCAGTAGAAATGCTAAGGCGTTCGCGTCTCCCCTGAGGTTGTCCGCCGTGCCCGCACGTCGCTACAGCGTGGAGGTGTCCAGCACTGGCGAGGCAATCACCCACACCGGACAGGTAATGTTTTATCTGTCACGTCCGTGAGGCTTTACTCCCGGCCGGAGGTGAGACGGCACTGCTAGCTGGACTAGCTAACCTTAGCCTTTTAGCAGTTAGTGTTTGCTAATAATGTAAATGAATCCATTATCGGACAGATAACTGCAGGGCATCCATTATCACTCCAAAGTCACTATTTTGACAACTAATTATTTTGCCTGAGCTAGCAAGGATAGTTGTAATGAGCGCTGTAATAATAGCAACAAAATAGGAGTAGTTGCTGCTGTTACCTGATTATCCTAATCTTATCAACATGTTTCCTGCTCTCAGGTGTATGATGAAAAGGACCCCAGGAGAGCCAGATTTGTTGGCAGACAGAAAGAGGTAAGTCGTAGACTGTGGAAGCTGCGTAGTAATGGCTACTGCTGGTTGTGCAAGTTACAATGGCGTCCGGCTTTAAGTAAAGGCTTTTCAATATTGCCAGCAAATATGTTGCCGCATGGTGCACACACCATTTTAGCATTTATCATAATGTTATCTACCCCCCAAAACAGTCCCATTCCAAAATATGTGCATTCTAATTTTGTAAATTGCAGGATTTTCTTGCTCACAGACAATCATAAAAGACCTGAGAAACATCACATAAGAGTTGCTCTCAAGTCTTCAGGAGCTGCTCCTCATTGCACCTTATGTCCTTATCACTAAACCATATCAAAAACCAACACAACCAGCCTTTAAGAAAATGCTTCTGTTCATGCATGAAAAAGCAGTTTCTTTTCTATTAAACCAATTTCATAACTATGGGCGAACTTTTTGCTGCTTAGTTAATTGGACAGATCAGAATCAGAAATACTGATATTGATATTATTGATCCCCCAACGGGTAATTCGGTCAGTTGCCAACTCTCTAGAGGACACTATTTTATAAGCATGAGTGAAGTTATAAGAAATTGAAAAAGAAAAAAAAGTAAAATATGCGCATTAGAAATTACAAAAATAATACAACAATAAATAAAGAAAAAATAATTTGAGAATATGTAAAAAGTATGCCTATATACACAATATATACACAGAGGTGTTGCACTGTTAAATTATTGAAAAGTCAGTTCAATTCAATTTTATTTATTTATATAGCCCAGAATTACAAATTATAAATTTGTCTCAAAGGGCTTTACAGGAAATACAACATCCCCTACAGTCCTACAGGTATTAATTAAATTATTGCACTGTTAAATCTTAAAAAAAAAAAAAAAAAGTTAAACACTGTGCAGTTATGCAGTGCATTAACTCAGGCTATCTGACCCTCCACAGGAAGTGTCAAAAAGTCTTTTGGCCCCAGGAAAGAATGCCAAATTGAGGATTAGACACTGCATATTAGGGTCACAAGTGGACATCATTGCAAGACCTGAGTAGTCCCCGTGTGCCAAACTGAACAGCAATCATTTTTTGTTCAGTTCCCTGAAAGCTTGGCCCTACCCCTCTCACTGGCATAAACCTCACTGTGCTGACTGGAAATTAGTTGGGTGATAATGAGGCCAATTCCTGGACTGTGTCCATTTTTATCTCTTTGTGTCCAGGTGAACGAGAACTTTGCCATCAAGTTGGTGGCAGAGGAGCCAGTGACTGACGTGGAGGCCAGGGTGGTGTCTTGTGATGGAGGTGGAGGAGCCCTGGGCCACCCCAAAGTCTACATCAACCTGGTGAGACCTCACACACACTAGTATGATCCCAAAAAAACTCTTGCTGTGGAATAAGAAAACTCTGGAACTGTGTTATAAAGTCTGCAGTTTAGATTTTTCCTTTATTTCTTAAGTAGATTCTCTGTATTCCATCACCGTTTTAAAAATACTTTTTTGTGCATTTTTGCATAATTTATGAACAAACAAATCGTGTTATCTGTCAAATGTGGTAATCTCAGGTGATATCTCAGATATCATTGGTTTGATTTGCATGAAACCTCGTGGTTTGATGCACTACACTGATTAGCCTGATGGGGGCATCACAGTTCAAGGTCTAAATTTCAAACTTTGTCAGGCCACAGTTGCGACAGTGTGATTCTAAGGAAACTTGGTGGGTTGATGCAAATTTCAACTAACTGGCTCACACAGTGAATGCATCATTGGTGGGGAAAGACATGTATACTTTCTTCTCCTGTCGTTTAATGCACCATGCTACTAGACTTACATTGGCACAAATAGTCAGTGTTTGCTCTCTACAGTTTATAGCAGTGTGGGTTGTTGATCTAGGAAGGCCCTTTTTCATAAAGGTCTTGTAGACACACTCGTTATATCTGTCTGTATGAATAAAATAATTTGAACTTCGAGAAGAATATCTATTTCATTCAATATATTTGTATTTGCTCACTTTGAAAGAAGACTGACAATGCTGTGGTCATTGTATTTCTCCCCTCCACAAACAGGACCCCATTTGCTTGGTAGAGTAACAGGAGCCTCAACATTCAGATAGTGTGCTGTGATGAGCAATGAGTCAAATTATAGCCCACTTTAGCATTCATGTGAAACCATGGTTCATCATATAGGACCAGTATTCTAATACATGCAGTTATCAATACAATACAATACTTCCATTTACCCTGAATTAGATAAAAACATATGCACGGTTCAAAGTGACACCGTTTTCCCAGTTTACATGGATTTATTTAATGTTATGCTGGTTTACTCAGGGAGATCCAGTCATCTCAATGTCAGACCAAACGTGAGAAAATTGTGTCAGGTCACATTAATATGCAGCCAGAACACCATTATTCAAGCTGTTTTATTCTCAGCAACATCTGAAAGCGGAAAATGATGTAATTTATTCATGCACGGTGCAACACTTCTGTCACCGTGTTGTTATTCAGGAACCGTCATACAGCCGTTGCACTTTGGGTGAACCTCCTCTTTGACCTTATTGACATGTGTATTTAGTGGACGAACTTGCGCTTTGGTGTTTACATGGCAAAATAACGATTCTAAACTTTGACTCAAGGTGAACTGGGTTATACAAACATCTGTCATTTTACCGTGAGAAGACAATCTAAGTAAACATGACATTTCGTATTGCATCATTGGATTTTTAGAGTGCATTCACAGGCCCTCAGTGATGTTGATACTGACAGTTTATGTTTCCTCTCTGTGTCTCCAGGATAAAGATACCAGAGTGGGCACATGTGGCTACTGTGGATTACAGTTCAAGCAGAAACATCATCACTGAGACACATTCTCTGTCCTTTCTTCTCTCTGTAAATTGTCACTCTGGTTAATAAATTATACTCACTCTTTAATCTGCCTCAGAAATTGATTTCTCTTTGTCCTGTTTGGACAAAAGTTGGAAAAATTGCATTGTCCATCACCAAAATGGTGAATTTAACACAACTGTATATTAAAATGTTTCCTCTTATAAAAGGTTCTCGCCTGTACATTATGTTAGGTTATTTTGTTGTTTGTTGCTGATGAATTAAATAAACTGTGGGCCATTGTGGAACATTATTAAGTGTAATCCAGCCAATGTGATTTTTTTTTTTTAATTTTTAGGTAATTTCAGATGCTTGTCATGTCACCAAGATGTGATCCAGGCTGTCAATCCAACTGATATTAGTGCAACTCAGTGAAGTTGTGAGTTTGTACTTCATGGCCAGATGCACTTTTCCCTGTGACAGGCAGAGGTCAGCAGTGTCCCATAGATTTGTTTGGCAAATTTGAAAGCCAAAGTAATGTGTGCACATTTAAGACATTGAGAGGCGCATGGTTTTAAGTGGGACACTAAGAGCTCTGTTAGTTTTAACTGCATTAAAACTGGCCTGATCAGTGTGAACCTTAATAAACCAGCTAAGAAGATTTATAGAGAAGTCAGATGAAATTCACACTCATCTGGTTCATTGTTGCTAACGAGTAGGAAACTGATGGTTTCACTGCATGCTGAAATAGATGAACAATTGTTTCCTTGTGATATCAGTGCTTTGAACCTGCTGTCATCAATAAGTAGGCAACATATGGCCTGCCTCCACTCTGTTTATCATGAGTGTTGAAAGAGCCTTAGCATTCCTTGCGCATCGGCCCTCCCAAGTCTGCGCTGTAGAGTCTCGCTCTGCCAAGCCTGGAAGACATCAGGAGGGAGCCAGCCTGATAAGACACAGCAGCGCGGAACAATACATGTTTGAAGAAGATCATATATATATTTCATCAGGCTTATTCTCCATAGACCTCTGCATGCCAAATTGGCCTGCGCTCAGCTCAGGCTCCAGACAGCGCTAGCCTGTCCTGTCCCCAGTGATGCAGCCAGTGGAACTGCATTTTCCACACCATGGAGCTCAGGTTGGGAAGAGTAGTCAGGCTGATATAATTGGCCCTGGTGACTCCTGGAAGTGGGGCTTATGCTGTAGTTAACCTCATCTATAGTCAGGCCAGTTTGGATGATTGAAGGGGAGAGGGGAGCATTGTTAAAATGAGGCAGGCTGGCCGGGTCAGTGTCAGGGAGCTGACTGGTCGGCTTTGTGGTTGGTAAGTTTTAGCGGTTCAGAGGTGGTGGATGGCTGGCATTGCTAGGGGCAAAATCTTAGAATGAAACTGAGCATATGAATTGTGTTGAATTAAACAGCACTGTGTTTAATTATTCATTGCTCTTAAATGCACCGCACAGCGCAGTGGAACGGCAATGCTCTTAAATGTAATAATCCTCAGATAACTCCAGATTATGCTGGAATTGTCTGAAGTCAGACTCATGCAGTTTGCCGACAGGCTCATTCATGGTTTTAAACTGTCAAATCTCTAGAGAGGTCTGACTACAACCAGTTATCCCTTTCTCTCTGCATAATCTTAGATGATAATTGAGAATACCACCCTGAAACATAGCGTGGCCTGCATGGTGAGGTCAAATAATTCAGACAGATAGGCTCCAGTGAGATTGTAATCACAGTGAAATCTCCTCACACCACTTGGCCACATAGATAATGGTGCTAAATGCCACTGAATTCCTTAACACAATGCCACTCCACAACAATCAGTCTCTCCATGCAAAACTTTCCCCGCGCTGTTGTAATTGCCCTATTAAAATATTCCTCCTTTAAGATGTGTCATATTACAGCACTTCAGGCTCATTATAGAGCTCCCTGCAGCCAATTATCTGAAGCTTCTGGAAGTCACTGGCCAGAAGGGGCTGCTCGACACAGATCTGGGAGCAGTGTGTCCTCCTCCAATCCATATCCACTGTATTAGGAAGCAAAACAGAAAACTGACCTTTGGTCACTGTCAGGGGGCGACTCCGCTCAGCTCCACTTCAGAGTCAGGTGACAGAGCTCCTGACCTTTACCATGGAAATAATGACTTGTTCTAGTGCCAAGAGCTCAGAGGGTTACCGCGGGGAGCGAGACACCTCTGACGACATGTGACAGTTTTTGGAGGAGAGAGTTTGCACTCAGCACTTTGATAGCCCCGGAAAACCAAAGTGTGTGTGACAAGACGCAAGAGACTTCTGTGTGTGTATGTATGTGTATGTGTGTGGCTGTGTGTGTGTGTGCGTGTGTGTGTTCCGGTATGTAAGGGAGACACAGACAGTGTTGAGAGGGGAATAAGTGTCAGACTGAAGGTGCAGAGAGGAGTAATTTGAAGTTGTCAATACTTCCTGTGCAGACATTCCATCTAAAATCTTAAATGTAGATGTGGCACACAAGAGGGGTCACAGGGGCATAAAATAAAAGAATAAAATAAGTATTGTTGTGAATGCTGTTGTTCAAAAATGAATTAAATTTCACTTCCATATCAATATTATTGTGCTTCATCTGATTCCTAATTATTTTGAATAGAAAACAAACCATCTTTTATGCACGCCACCATGTTTCGCCTATTACCTCGCGGTGCATTTTCCCATTTGACACAAGGGAGAAAACTGCGCCTGGTGGTGTGAGCAAGACAAGTAAACATCGGGTCTAACATTCCCCGACCTGTAAAGAAACACAGTGGGGCTTAATCACATCATATGGCCCAGGGAGCAGGCCTTCGTGACAGACTTGCTGTTGACTGGCTTGTTTGTGTGTGTAGAGCAGACTGAGGAGAGGTGGGATGAGGAACGGGAGGGATAAGGGAGAGAGAGGGTGGGATCGAGGAGGATGGGGATATTGAGAGCGATGAGGGCTGAGGAATGAATAGGGGAAGAAGGGGAGAAGAGGCCACGGCTGCAGAAAACAAGGAAGGGATAGGAGTGAAAGGTCAGTGGAGCAACTTAGAAAGCGTGAAAACAGGCAAGAGAGAAGATGGGGATGAAAGGTCACAAGAAAAACTTAAAATATCCAAGCTAAATCCAAATTATGGTCACTTATGAAAGTACTTTTAAGGTTTGTTATGGAGGTGAGCTATGGTGGTGTGTGGAGTGGGGGGGTTGCTTGGTATTTCCACTGTGGCGATTTCCACTGTAAAACATTGTCGCCATGTAGTTAAATGCTTTTCTTGAAATAAGTATAGAATGCATGATTTTCTTGACACAAAGCAGAATAATAAAAAAAAAAATCACTTCCTTGGTATCAAGAAATCTACATTTGTTTCAAGAAAAATGTTGATTTGCCTTGGAGACGGGTTAAATTATCTCATGCCAGTTTCAGATTTTTCACCCCACTTGTTTTAAAGAAAATAAGATTTCAAGATTTCAAGATTTTTTTTTTTTTTGCACTGTTTTTATGCAGTGTGTGAGCTCTCGACCCAGGGGGACTATTCATGTTCCTAGCACCTTAGGGGGAGAACAGGTGTAACCTTATCTCTCTTAACTGCACTCGGCACCGGCCCCAACCTCTTATCTGAGTGCCACTCTGAATCCTTAATGACACTACCCTCTGTCTGTCTGACGTCAAATTCAACTGGTGATTTTTTTTTTCGAAGTAAATGGCATTGTAGTATGTCTATTACACTAATTTCACACAGGAAAAATAAATATTGACACCAAAATAAAAGAAAATGCATTTGTAGCCTATCACAGTAGGATGCTCTTCAAACAGTGAGTACAAGAAAGAAAACTTTACAGAAAAAAGAAGTCAGATGTCATTATTTATCATCTTAAATCTCATTTATTTATGAGGCAGAAACAGAATGAAATTCTCGGTTGAATTCATCCTGAATTATTTAATCTGAAATGGTTAATTCCATACAAAGCCTCGGCAGATCCCTCCTCTGTTCTGATAAATACTTTATCACTGTTCCTAAATCGAAAACAGAGGAGAAAGATGGGGGGTGAAAAGTAAAATAACTCTTCTCACCGCTCCTTGTAGTGGCTTCTTTTGGAAAGTGTTGGTTTAAATGTTTTGGGAGTCCTAAATTTGTGAATTTAATGTTAATAATTTAAGATGATGGAAATTCACTTTTATAAAACATTTAGGCCTAATGATGACAGTTTCTGTTCTCTGTTTGTTTCTGTTATGTTCCCTCTCATTGGTTGTACTGCAAGATCGCTGATGTGGGTAAACATGTGCCTATTGAGCAGGGTGTAACTCTTACTCAAAACGAATAAAAAGGTGCTACAAGGCATTCTGTGTGCGGCGGATTCTTTTGCCGTCCCAGGTTGACAAAGTCAAAAGCCGCCTAATGAAAAGGGGACGCATCACTGATTGCAGCTATATCTGGAGCTGAGGTGGAAGTGGCATCGATTTAACAATTTAGCAGCACCATCCTCTGTGTGTTTCCATTAGTCACGGCTGAATACCATCCACTTCCCCCCTTTCACTTCCTCAAAACACACATGTATCCACGCAAACACGCGCACACACACACACACACACACACAAAAGCAATGCTCTGGACTTGCGTTCCACTATTTCTGACTAGAATTTGCACCATCTCCGACTTGCAGCAACTAAATGTTAGGAGTTCAGCACCATGGACAGCTCAGAAAACTTTGCCATGCTACGGAATACACCTTTTATTTTTGTGACTCAGTGCATGTGCAGGCTATAGTGCAAGTGTACAATATTGGATATTTTTCATGTAGGTGAACCACATAACCTGGCCGCAGGTTTGCGCTGACAAATCTTCACCGAATGAGTCAAAGTATAGACAGTTGGCATTGAGTGAGGCCCATTGTTACTGTGGTTTTCAACAGTCTATGTTGTCAGAGAAACAGGGCCAATGAAAATGACAAAATAGAATCAGACATTGTTAACAGTTAAGTCACAACAACAAAAAATACACTTTTTTTTTGGTTTGAAGTCCAGTCCTTGAAAACGACTATGGGTCAAGTGTTGGTTAGTCACCAGAGTGCGGACTACAAAGATGACGTGGGTGTCATATGTTCAAAGGATCGTCCTGGTGTTCTGCTGTCCATCATGGCGTCGTTCAGCCCTTTCCACACCGCGGCTGGTTTGGGAAGCGCCTGGCTCAGTGATCTCTGCTGAAAAGGAGGGTCATGGAAAACTCCGTCCACCCATTCTCTGAGTGTAGCAACTGGGGAGTCCTGCTGCCTGTCGGCCACAGTTAGGCCCACATTTGACGGATACCCGGGAGAAGAGGACCCAGTAGATGACAGCATGCATGGAGGGTATTCCAGCTGCAAGCTTGGATCCATAGAAATGGCAGTATGGGCAATAGACCAAATTTTCGGTTTGTTTTCTGTACTTCGGAGGTCCGATCCGGGGTAGAAGGTGTTGTTTTGGTGCTGGGCCGATGTGAGTTTGGGGCAATCCGGGGATATCCTTTCTTTTCCATGCAGTGGGTTTGGGTCACATGTGAGATGCCCACGTGAGAGATCTGTCATTGGGTTTGCTACATCATCCTCAGTTGGAAATTGAGATTTCTGTTCACAGTCAGAACCATCTGACTCCAGCAGGTCAAAGTCCTCAAGATCACTTTGCAGATCTGTACACCGTTGATCTGAAATGATGAAGTTGACAGATTATTGACTAAGTGAAGCTATGCGGCAAGTGCAACATGTAAGCCAAAAAATAAAACATACAAATGGAGGGTTTTAGGAGACACCTACCAGGCAGTTCCTTCTCTTTGACTGGCTCCTCAGCTCCATCACTGTCATCATCACAACCTCTGTCGTCAGAGCTCTTACTAGCCCGCGGTGACCACGTCACCTTGTTTTCCTTCTTCAGCCTCCTGCGTGCATTTGCAAACCATGTGGACACCTGAGGGGAAGGAAGGAGGGAACAAAGGAGAGAGGGAAGGGGAGTAACAATGAATACAGAAAGGAGAGGAGGAAGGAAGGAAAGAATGAAAAAAGAAAGAGTTCAAAGTAGTGCATAGGGAAAGGAGGAAAGGAGAGAAGAAGGAAGGAAAAATGAGGTACAGAGGAAGGAAGGAAGGAAAAAGAAGGCAGAGACTCATCAGTTGGCTGGTTAATTCTGTTTTTGGCATAAGAAACTCCTATTTTGACAATTGAACTTCATTAAATAGCCACCCAGAGCATCCTTAAATCTCTTTTTCACATAACTAACCCTTTCCCACCTGTGTGAGTGTCATCCTCGTAATGATGGCCAGCATGATCTTCTCTCCTTTGGTGGGGTAGGGATTCTTCTGGTGTTCCTGTAGCCAGGCCTTCAGGGTGCTGGTGGTCTCCCGGGTGGCATTTTTACGCCGTGAAGCTCCATCAGAGCAGGAATACCTAAAAAATTTAAGGTTGTTCAATACAAACCAGGGTGTTTATTTTTACTCGGCTAAAAATAGCTAAAAGCAGCCCAGTGTAAATGTTATATGGACAAAAATACCTCATGAAAAAGATATGTAGCAATCTATAATAAATTGTATAGAGATACTATACAGATAACATTATTCTTACATAACTATAATGTCATTTTCAGAGACACCATAAGAGATAAAGCTTATGATAACTTATGGCAAAGCCACTACAAACTCATTACTGATATAATGCTATCAGAGGAGATAAAAATGACCATAAATCACTACAAGCTCTATGTTGAGACGCTCAGACACACTGTAAGCCCTTGTGGGAATACATACAAACTTGAAGTCAACACTTACAAGTGACGGATGTCTAATAAAAGTGAAAAAATGTGATTTGGGAATTGTGATAATAAGGTCTACCTGCAGCTGTAGTATTAAGACCTCGACTTACCCATATCTGTCGTAGGGATACTGTCCAAATGTGTATTCATAAGGGTAGTAGGAGGACGTGTGAGATGTCCCCATATGCACAGACGCGGCCCCGTCTTTGGGATCTATTGGCCCCTACATGGACAAACAAAAACTATTAGTCACTAAACGGAAAATGATCATAATATTACTGTAGTATTCCTATAGTAATGTGCATATCTGTGGTCAACTTTATAGAGAGAGTTATATACTTGTAGTTGTTTTATTACTGCATTATTCTCGTTGCGGGTAATGTATTTTCTCTCTTTCTAAAGATTTGTATCTCTTTCTAAAATACATCATGGGATTATAATTAGTTTTCATTATGGATTAGTTTCAACCTTCATGTCTACCAGCGTTGTTATACATGGGCTACAAGTGGTGCATGCGTAATTGCGCTTCTCCACTTGGTGTTAATCAGTTTGTGCCATCGTTTCCATGGATTTAGTATAATAATGATGATAAAATCGACAAAACTTAAGCTGTGAAACTCACTCTGGAGTAGAGGGCGGTGGCGTCGCCGGAGCAGGCGCTGTAATAGCCCTGGCTTTTCGGATAAGGGCCGCTGTAGACCCCGATGCCGGTGCCAGGGGGGAGCTGCTGGCCCGGGGAGCGCAGCACCGGGTGGGACGGAGGCGTTCCGCCGGGCTCTAGACAACCGGCCAGGGAGCTGGAGGTCATCAGAAACTGCAGGGAAAATCGCATCATTATCTTATTCTATTCCACCACATGTCGGAGAGAAATTACATTCAAGTTATTTCATTCACTCGCAAAAGCAAGACGAAAAAAGTTGTACACTGCAGAAATTAAAGTAACATTTTCGTTTTGTGTTGAGATAATTCCTCTTGCTTCAGATGTAAATCAACCTCTGGATTTTTTTCCCCTGGAATCAAGCGACGCACTGCTAAAGTAATATGCTTTATTCTCCCTTCTCAAAGGTCCTGTCACTTGGTTCAAGAAAATATTTGGAACAGTTTTATTCACTGGAAACTAAAGAAAATCAGCTGCGTATCCCATGTTTTAAGACAACACTTCTTTAAGTCTCAACTCTAACGTAAATGACTTGTTAAGAGGAATATTTTTGCAGCTTTGCAAAAAAAAAATCGTGTACTTGTAACAATATATTGATCGAGGGGAGAAGGTAATAATATTGATTTATTAAACAATGAAAAGAATGAGCCTACCTGCGGCGTGGTAGAGTAGGAGTATCCCAGCTGTGAATAAGCCATAGCTCAAACAAGATCAAAGAGGCAAAAGCAGGAGCGCAGAGCCGGGGCGACATCCAACAGCATCCGTGCGTAAGGTAGAGTTCTGCTCCCTGACACTACTTCTGATCTATTTTACAAGTAAATTTGCCAATTCTTCCTCCTTTAATGCAACTTGTACCACTTTATCCAACTCGAGGGCGCACGGAGTTGGCATACATTTAGGTTTACGCACCACTTAAACATTTACGCACCACTTTAGGCAGAAGATAGAGGGTCATAACAAGTAACCTCCCGGCTCTCCTGCGTACCACCTACATTTATCTAGACTCTGCAACCTTGACAGTGCTCCTAATATCACAGGGCGCATCATACAGTCCAACGCGAGTGTGTGTGTATGTGTACGTGTGTGTGTGTGATCAAGCCATGCGACTCCCTGTGATGCGCTCTTTGGTTTTAAGACGCGTCTCTCTGACGTCAGCCTGGATTCTGTGTGGAGCCCAGTGTTCATATCAAGATGAAGGAACTCACCTCATTAATTCCCTCCCAGTTTCTTGCAGCTATTATTCAGGAAAACACGTCCACGCAAGCGCAAGTGCAACCCCCAGCAGTCCCCAGGCATAGGAAGTAATGAGAAAGTGATCAGTTCTCACCTCCAAATAAACTCACACACACACACTCATATGCATGCACACATACACACCTCTACACACACCCTGTGGCCAGAGGGGGGGATCAGGAACGTGATGTGGTGACAGCACATTGACACGAGATGATTGATGACTACAGCTTGATATTAGCATAATCGTTTTGCCCTGTAGTTTAGATAACTTGTCACCACAGAGAAATCTCCCTGTCATCCACATATTCATGAGTAGGGAAATTGCAGGTCTCCTCCAAGCAAATTAATCAAACAATAAACACTCTTTTCATTCCCTTGAGTAAGCACCTTTACCAACTGAATGGCTTGTCATGTTTTTAATAACCAGTCTTAAGCTGCCCCGGTGAGGCGGAAACATTTCTCTCATTTCTTCTCAGGTCCACCAGTATTTTTTTTTGAGACACAACTGATGGTGTAGACTTGATGGCAAGTGAAAAACTGATGGAACAGGATAAAGAGAGGAGTTTGTGGTGTTGCAAAGAAGTTAGATATTTCTCTATGTCAGTTTCTTTGCTGATTTCCAAGCAATAGTTGCCTATTTGCCAGCACGAGATATTTATAGGGAGAGAAAAGAAGGTAAAGAGTAGCCAGAACAAGAGAGGGAAGCAGCGCAGGGAGTGGAATGGGGAGAAATGAAATGAAGAGCAATGAAGAGAAAGAGAGAGCACGGAGAGAGAAGTTGTGGGATGAGATGAGAAGGCAGAGATGGAGGAAAGTTGGGCAAGCACCTTTACGTGCGAGGGGTCTGACTCGAGGAGAGGCTCGTGGAGAGGAGGGAAAGCCTGGAGAGACAGACTTGGGGAGCAGAGGAAATCATCAATAGGCAGGGGATTTGAAATGGAGCGAGGGGATGCAGCGGGGTAAAAGGACAAAATATTCCCAGTGCACCCAGAGTGAGGCCAGAACAACAGAGCTGCATCACCAGAAAGCTTCTTCAGCCCCACCAGGGAGCCGGCATCTGTGTACCAGCGCTTGATTGACATTCCATTTGTCCCGTGAAAGGTGCTCATATACTGAACACGGACTAACTGTCTCGCCCTCATCTGTGCTCAAAGCTCGGAAATGAAGTTATCTCCCTGCGCTGGCGTTGCATGTCCTCGCACAAAACATGCGTCACTCAAAGGGAATGGCACTTTGTTTAGCCACTGACAATAAACATGACTGCTTTTAATCTTGGTTTCACAAGTTTATAAGAGAAAAAAAAAACAACTTGTGAGGTATAGATGAATAAACAGCAATGCAGTGGGGAAGTAGAGATAGTTTGGGTTTCACCCTTCCTTTGTTACCTTCTGGTACACAATGTATATTGTGCATGGAGCTGAATACACAATATTATTTCCTTCTTTTTGAATATTCAATGGCCTACTTACATATTAATATATGGTGTGTTTATATATTTATAGCATTCCTCCAGTATATATTTCTTAAAGCAATGAGTTCGTTAGACCGTGATTATCTTTCTGATCCTCCTCCCTTCACATCAATCATTCATTCATGATGCTCCACAAAAAAAAAAAAAAAAAAGAAAAGAAATCTTATTT
>OMLB01044073.1:16465-31830 GCA_900302555.1 Myripristis jacobus | reverse complement strand
CAGACCCATATCCAACATAAAAGCGCATCCGCAGACAGCGCAGACAAAAACACAGACATCCACCTGAGTGGCTGTGTTTACGTTACAGAAAGCAATTTACCTTTTTATAAAGATTTTACAAAAAAATTATTAATGGAGGGACGATGCAAACTTATCTCGCATCAAGAAAATGAAACGTCCGATTCCTGAGCTGTGAGAACTAACTTGGTCCGCTATCATTTTGCGTGATGCAGGTTTCCGGAATGAATTGATCAATATGGGCATCCATGAAAAAAAGCCACGATTTTACTAAAGACGCAGTTACCCTGAATACAAATAATGGTGCATAGTCTTCTGTAGACTAGCCCACTAATACACCTTCACTCTTAATTTTGCCCTGCTCTAACTCGTGATGTCATTTATTGAAGCCAGGGCAAGTTTGAATGCATAATGTGCACAGAATCAGGTTGGAATAAGGAGAGCGTTATATCTCCCTATCCTCACTGTCCCTTTCTATCTGCACTTCTGCAGCATCTCCTCGCATAGGTGCCGTAACATGTGCAAAGAGAAGGTAGCCGACTGAACATAATCGGCAGAAATAACTAGTTTGCATAATGCAATGGCGATGGTGCATTCATAAGATTATACGACCACTGATGGAGGCATTCATTAGCCTAATAAGCTATCAAATAACAGAAACGCCCCGACACTAAGTCATGCTTCTCCGGTATTTTATAAACACGTTTAATCATGAGGAAATCATTTCAAAGGTAGCTGCACATTGAGAAAGGAAAATCGCCTCCATTATGAAAAGGACGCCACTGGCCATCCCAATAACATGCTGATCACGCAACATCGCCATAATCGTGCCACCATATAGCCCTGCCTACTGTCCACTAACTCGCGCTCTGTGATACAGAATGGAAAAATTTACAGGTTATCTTTGAAAATATATCAGAGGTAGGCCCATAAAGCAGGCACAAACCGTGCTTACCTAAAACTGATTCTCTCGTCTTAGCTGTATTTGTGGTCCAGGATTTGTCAGTTCTCTAGCCGACAACTTCTGCTGAAGCATATGTAACCAGTGCTCATGCTGGTGTCTCAGTCGGTGATGCTGGATTGCGGATGAGCTGGCAATCCTTTTCATGCTCGAGAGGGAGAAATCCTTCGGTTCGGCGTGGTCTCAAGCATCGGTGCGCAGGAGAAGAGAGCAATAACCTCGGTCAGGAGGGAAAGGAGAAAGAGGATCTCTGGATCGGAGATTTATGCCGACGTATTTGAAAGTGTTCGGGCTTTTCTCAGTGAGGGACGTTTTGCGGGCGGAGAGGTGTGGGATGATATCAGGAAGGGATGCAGAGATGCACAGACTGAGAAGAGAAACTAGGGGGAGGTACAAAGAATAGGCTACAGTCTCGTATTGTAGAGGACGGTCATGGCAGACAGTAGCGGGTGGGCCTGGATCGCATGAGGTGGAGAGCAACGGAACTGAGGGTGGATGCGAAATAAGAAGCAGAGTCGTGACTTTTCCTTGCTGATGTATAGGCTATATATTTAGACAGACAATGGCTCGTACGTGACCCCCATTAATGAGGAGGACACGAGTGGATGATGTTCAGAACGAGGCGGACAGAGGGTGAAAGAAGAGAGAGTTCAAAATAACTACATAGTGAGATTTAAGTTACACATGGTGGGCAACACAGCACCACGTGTGGGCAAGGGTACTCCGAAAAAAGGGGGTACAATGTGACTTCATGTGTATCTCACATGTAAAGCTGGAGGGAGGGGCGATAAAACGCTCGCTCCCCAAAGATCCATTAACTCAAGCGTTTAACCGTTGACCTTGTGTTGTGACCAGCAGTGAAAAGCCGCCGGGCGCTGTCCGCGGTGCTGAAACGCAACTCACTCACTCACTTCATGATGGTTTGATGCATCTTCAGAAAAATACTGGCCTTCCGAAAGTCCTAACAACTTAGCTGCTCTATTAAAAAAAATTCTCTGCTTCTGAAGTCCTCATACATGGAAATATATTATTAATTTATCCACAGTTAAAATCAGCTCGCACTTCCCTTGATCAGCACAACGTCGAACTAAAACACGCAATACTGACTCTTTTTTCCTGTCTTTGATCTTGCATAAACTCTCCATCCTGAGTATCCACTGATCCGCCTGATCAGCTATAATGACAAAAAGCTGCACACATGCGTGATCACAAACGTGTGTAGGCTGCACTACAACAGTACATATTCTATAGGCTACATGGGCTGTTGTTTTTCCACATTCCTGTTATCTTTCACACCTTCAGTATGCAAATACTTGGTGTAGCTACAGCAGCCTAAAGGGAAAATATTTTAAGTTGCAGAGCCTTCCTGGCCTAACACCTCATGAACAAAGCTCCAGCATCCTCATAGGTACAATAATTTCACCAGTGCAGGAAACCTACATGATTGATTTTTGTTTGATTTTTTTTTATTAGGATCGTTTTGAGCCCAGCTGGGTTATTCTTCCAAGAGTGCCTCACATAAAAATATCACTTCAAAAGATGCAAACAGAAACGGCAATATATGTACAAGGAAAACATTTAAATCCACATTTAGCATCATACATTGTGCCGTACACAAAATGAAATTCAAACATTTAACAGATTGATGCCCTGTCTACAACAAGGAACTCATCTTATATATACACAATGAACTATATCATCATTAACTAAATATTTCTATTGTCCCACATACATTAATGTAATTTTTGTATGTACATGAGCTAAATTTATCTGGTCTGTATGATCTCATCTCCCTCCTTGTTGGACACCATGAGCTGACTCTTTCTCCTTGCCGCAGATGGTACACCTCTTAGGCTTGGGCCGCCGAGATGTTCCTACCCATCTCCTGTGTTGATACATGTTGCTGTTGAAGCCTGCCACACAGCTTCTGACAGAGCTGTGAGGGAGAAGACAGATGTCCAAATAGCCAGCGGGCCCATCCGTCACAAGGATTTTCCTTTCACAAGTTGAGGAAAGGAAGGTCAAGTGCAATGAATGCAGATGACACAATTTGACCTCTTCCAATTTAATGACAAACAAAGTAATTTCTGAGGCCATCCCTGGTAGTCTGTAAGCCGAGGCAAAGGCAATAAGAGAAAAATGCGCATCTAACTTAAACAACACTTAAGTGTGATGGTGCTATGCTTCTCGACAGTGTTGACCAGTGCTTTTAAGACAGCATGTCAATTAGCTCTGGAGGAGGAAAGGAGAATACAGAATGAATAGATTTGGCCCTAATGCATGGAGAAGAGTGATTTTTCTCCAGTAGAAAGTATATTGAATTAATGTGGTGGTTTAGTGTGAGATTCTCCAGATGGTGAGTGCCTTTCCCTCCCCTCTGTACATTTCTGTGTTAGTCCTATTAAAAGGCCTCGGGTGGAGGAAATTACAGCCCTATCCAGGGTTTAACTGGTGTGAGCCATTTCACTCCAGATCTGATACTGAAGTCAACAAAAAGGCCATAATTCCGTCACCGCTAATGGTCATCTTAATGGGATAAAGAGGAGTGTAAACACATAAATTAGTTCACATGCTCCAGGGGTGATCCCAATAAAGCAGTTAGCAGACGATGCTGAACAAGGCCTATCATAACACTGAGGCAGTGGTATGATGTCATGCAATATATGACCTCAGGTAATATGGATAATTAATACCAGAGGGTTTACATTTAGTATCCTCTAATCTTAAATAATGCCATGTCCAAGGCCAAACTCCTTCATATTATTATACCAACAGATACTACAGCTTTAATTACATTTGATATTCCTGTAAGTAATACAGGAGAAGTCTCTATGTCTGAATAGTTAAAATTATCCATATCTATACATATACAATGGCAGACATTCTCATGCATTTCAATGGGCCCTGTGTATTGTTTTTGTATTGGTGGAAATACAATTTTTATCTTCAGAGATCAGTTCAAAATAGCCAGTATGTCCTTATCATCCTTGGAATACTATGCAGTCAGTAGCACTGGTCTTATGTGCAAACACTGTATATCTATGTTAAAAAATGCAGCAGGTCCTTATACTCTACTGGGTAAAAATAGCATACAGTGCACTAGAAATGAGAAAGTGATTTCCAAGTGAGGGGATTGTATTTACAGTTGCCACCATATTGTAATTTTATTTTTATTTTTTTCTGAAGCCAGGGCAGCCAGAACATGGCAAAGGGTGGAGTAAAGCTAGAGCAGAAAACCATTAAATGCAAATAAATAAATAAGAGGAAGAAGAGGAGGAGAAGGAAGAGAAAGAAGTAGAGGAGGAAGAGGTGATGATAATAAATAAATAAATAAATAAATAAATAAATAAATAAAAGTAGATTTGCCAAAAAGTGGAGAACAGAATCAGAGGGCCTGTATTACAGTTACATGCAAAGCAGGCAATAGCTAAACTGGCATAAGTGATCAGCTACATACATACAAGAAAAATGACAGGCTCAAAAGAAGCCACAGCTTAATGGTAGTAGTCATTTAAAAACAGAACAGAAGCAAAATGCATTGTCGTTTCACATCTTGCCCTTTTCAGGGATGCTTAAGCAACCTGTCAGTGTACGAGGTGTATGGAAGCTCAAACAACCCTGTTATTATCTTTTTCTATCTTTGGCACTATTCATTTAAAAAAATAATCAAAAAGGTCACATTAGAAAAAGGGAAAATAACTAATGCTATATCTTCTTATGTAAAATATTGGACTGTATATTTTATTGACAAGTTGGGTTGTGCTTCCATTGACTTTCATTGGGGTGGTCTGAGTTGTTCCGAAAAGCGCAGACACCAGATGACAATGGAGGGGAGTGTCTCCAACACCATTTCCACGCAAGATTCACTCACCCGTGGATTTGGCCACTTACAATACTGAAAACCAAGCCATATAAAATAGAAGTTGCATATCTAATACTTGACAAAATAAAATGGAAATGTTGGTTTTCCTCCTCTTGTAATCAGTTTTTAAGACTGTTCATGTGTAAAGCAAGACACTGTAAATTCTGGGCATCCTGAGTACAGGTATGCTGTATTACTCCTGCTGTACTCAATATTTTTGTACTAGTCTTATACTATTTATGCCCGGTCAGCCATCCTATTGTAGGAAGTGCTCAGAATGAGAAAAGTGCCTCATATCAAAATATTGATTTTCCATTTATGCCCCCAACAAAACAAACCTCCTCCTGTTCCATGTGTATCCGCTGAAGGACTACCTCAAACAATACAGCAAAGTCAGTTTTCAGGTAAGGCTGAAATATCAGGATCTACGTAGCTAGCTAGACAATTTCAATAGTAAATCACAGTATGAGACATGTCTGTCCATTTTTTTTCCTCCTGAAAGCAGCTTTACACAAGGTTTTGCCAAGGATTTGATAATAATCCATATAGCGGATGAATTTAAAATGAAATGAAAATACAATTTGATTTATTGCTACTTTAAAACTAATTTACTACTTTAAAACTGTGGTTGTGATGCCTCAATATGATGTCTGGATTAGCTCCATGCAAGTGACATATCACATAACTATCATCCCCTTTCTTGAGATTATATTTGTAAGGACATAAAAAAAAAATTATAGGTAAGACAGAATACATACTAACCTGTCATTGTCCTACAATACAAGAGGCACTTTAGCTGCTGATGTCCTGCCATAATTACCATATGTTAGACACAGCCATGCTGCAGTAATTAATTAAGCCAATTAAGACATTAATTAGAATAATTACAACAAGATTTCTACGTCAACATCCTTGTATTCACAAAACACATGGATAGTGTTAATATGAACTCTGTAGCCTATCATTAAGCAATGAAAATCAGTTGTGCTCTTTACTATGCAAATTTATACAGCAAACTGCTCTAAAATCTGATCATATTATCTGTATAATAAGTATTATGTTTCTGACAGGTATCACTGTTATTGACTTATTGTGCTAACAAGAATGTGTCAGCCATACATACTGTACATGTCCCACCAACTTCATGGTGGTGGGAGCTACAAATGCATTTTTTTATGTGAAAGCAAGAAAGAAAGAAAGCAAGAAAGAAAGAGAAAAAGAAAGAAAGAAAGAGAAAAAGAAAGAGAGAAAAAGAAAGAAAGAAAGAAAAATGCATTTAATTGAAACACATGTTCAAACACACTGGATCAAAGGTAAAATAAAGGTGCTTAATGCTTGAAACATTTTTTTTCTTTTCAGTGTTACAGAGACCCTGCATCACCCTGCATAGTTAGCATTTGGCTCACTATATGACCATAGTAAGCTCTGTAAGGATTTTCACTTCATGGTCATGTGAGCAATGGCCTTTAAGGCCAGGGGCTGTTTATTGTTTGTCAGCCTCAGGCACTCTGGTGTGAAGGGGGTTACTTTTCATTGCAGCTGGACTGATGTTCTACAGGCTGGCTTTCTTGGTGTTGTGGCAATTACCTCTAATTCCACTCCAACAACAATGAGAACAAGACAAAAACCTCTTACAGTATTGTCACAACTCATTAATACTCAGAGCATGGCAACACAAGAAGTCAAACTTGCAAGGTCTCCCCAAACAGTGGCCAGAAGATTCTCTTTATGCTCTCTTTCTGCGTCTCATTCTTATCTGGTATCTCCTGCTCTGTTGATTTTCCAGCAGGCCAAGGCCGTTTGCCACGGCTTCTCACATTCTGTGTGCACACTTGCTTACACTCGGTAGTTTTCCACTGCTTCTTTCCCACAGACCATCTGCCCTGGCCTTTTCGAAGCTGTGCAATAACCTTTACTCTGCAACAAATAGTAAAAATAAAAAGTATGGTGGTGGCCCTGCTCTGTTACCTATGCACCTATTCAACCAATAAAATGTTAGGGTTAAACATGATAGAGGTTAAACGTGGGATAAGGTTAAAGACAAACAAACATGATTCTACACAGCTGACGTAACATTGTGCTGGTAGAGGCTTAGCTATGTGGTGAAAATATGTCCTCTCCTATATATCTTTCTGATACAACAAATTAGATTATATTTTCATTACAGATTTCTTTTATTATACCCGCATTGTTATATCTTTTAGGGGTCAATGTTATCTGCATTTCAGGCAAGCCTTGAAGTCAACTTAATATATGTCAGCCAGTGTTTGTGATTGAATAGCTAGATATTTTACTTTTTTCTGCATTAGGGTTTCAGGATTTGCTATATTCATGAGAAAAAGTGTTATTTCTAACACAGATGCTCCGCTGGGCCTGTTGATGGCGCTAGAGCGAAGGTCATGGAGTCACTCAAATCACCAGGTTTCATCCTCTAGCCAGTCTAAATGTTATCACAAAATTTCATGGCAACATACATTAGTTTTTGAGACGTTAATGTGCAAGAGTTCAAAATTTGACTGCTGGTGGCACTAGCGGGAAGGTCAAAACTGACAGGTTTCATCCTTAATGGCGATCAACCAACTGCATTTGGAAACATGCCAAATGCAAGATTAATCATTTCACCTGCTGGTGGTGTTAGAGGAAAGGTCATGGGGTCACCAGAATTGACAGAATTCATCCACAAGGCGACATGAATGTTGTCACTAAATTTCACGGCAATTCAGCAAATAGATTTTGAGATGCCCCTCTGGGCCTAACTGATGACCCATAACTGACTGACTGACCGGCAGTGTGACACATAGGCCCCTGGTACTCAGCAGGACAAAAACGCACCATGATTTTAAAAATGACTGTCAGAGGGAGTGCAGCAAATTAATTAGCATGTTGGCTAGTAAAGTTAAAAAAAAAAAAAAAAGGTTGTTTAGCTGAACATCAGTTGTTAGTGTAAATAAATATATGACTTCTGCTGTGGACTTGTGACTACACAATCATAGTCACCACATATAAATAATAGGTTTCATCAGTGTCCTCTGCAATATCCCGTGCTTCTTTTTCCTCAGTTTCCTTAACAATAAACTGAGTTTCTAAGTCACCTAGCCCTACATAAATACTTACAATGTAATCAACATTTTTATACCCTGCCAAGCATTAGATTACTCAAAATTTTAAAACCTTAAATTTTCTAATTGCCCACTCAACATGGATCCTGTCATTTGGCAAGCGACATGTTTCTGGAACCTCATGCTGAGAGTTTTTTGCACACGTGTAAACGCTTGTAGAGCCAGAGTCACTCATGGAAGCAATGCATCTGTTATGGTGAATCCACGATCTGCTAAAATTTGATCACCAGGAATTAGGTGGTTGCTGTCTGTGATTGTTTTTCTCAAAAACAGACAATGCAGTTTCAAATGGGGGGTGTACCACTTTGTTTAGTAATGTTAAGGATGAGGAGGAAGAAAATCCCTCAGGTTTATGCCAAGACCAATAACCCATAAAATGAATGCAATACCTCAAAATTTCTATCTTGAATCTAATGTTTTAATGTCAAATGTACACAAAAACAAAAACAATGGAGCACAGTGCTCTTATATTTCGGGTTATGATGGGGTAAAGGAATTGTCCTAAACTCCTAAGTTATATTCTTTTCAGACTTTAAGGGTATTCATCATTCTTTACCACACCATATCAGTGTGAAGTGCACTAGCCTTTGAAACTGCATAGCCTGCCTGTAAGTGCTTGGGTCTTTGTACAAATACCTCAGAAAACTCTATAATGCATGTTGCTCAGGGATAACTTTTACTGAAACTCTGAAGCAACCACCTTTACCCTTAAACTCTGCTCTCCAGACATGCAAAGGTAAGATGCAGTGCTTACCTCAAACAGGGAGAGGGAAGGCTCCATCATCCCCACCATTTGACATGAAACTGTCCATATTGTCAGGTCAGCAAGATTTTACTTGCCTTTTTCAGCCTTTTAGTGTGCCAAAAACATTGCCACTCTAATTTACAAGGCACTCTGTAGAGAGCATATCTTCTCCAACACTATGCAGATATCAAGATAAGTCGGTTCCAGATGTTGGGAATTCACCTCCTTTGGCCAGTCGATGTGAGAAGTGAGCCAGCTCTTCCTTGTCACAAGTCCGACCTTTCCACAAAGTTCTGTTGCGTTAATCTGTTCTGTGTTTTTATGTAAAGACACTCCCACTGCCACACCCCACCAAGGTCACTCAATGTACAAAATTAATCACTTCCTCTTTGGTCCATGACCAACCTTTCCACAAAGTTTCATGCAAATCCAATCCAAGTTTTACTAATATTCTGATGACAAACAAGCAAGCAAGCAAACAGACAAATGCAATGGGCTGAAACCAATCCAAATGTGTTGATAGAGATAATAACTGTGTGAAATAAATCAAATTTACTTGATGACTATTTACATGCAAACAGTGAATAGTGTTCAATAAAGGTGAAAACAAGTAAATTGTATTTTCTTCTAGAAATCAAAAATAGTCTTGTATTTTTCAAAGGGGCCATTTTTTCAGCAGTCATCCTTCTTGGATTGACTATGGGCTCAATGGGCTCTTCTAGGCAAAAAGTGGGCAGAGTATCCAAAGCATGGCCTCTTGCTGATCTACTTTTGGGTACTTTTTGGTCAATGAGCACTATTAGGTTGGTTACAACCAAGCTATTCATAGGACCCAGAGACTGCAATGAACAGTTACTTACCACACATCTTTTATAGACCTGTTGGTGATTATATCTAGTGCTACTACCACAACTACTGCTACTTCTGCTTCTATGAAGTTAGCTACAACTGCTCACACTGCTACCATTATTGGAGCTGTGGAGCTTCAGTAAGTTACAGTACAGACTCAAGGGGACATTTTCAGCACCGTGGACAGCGCCACTGCAGGAGGACACCAACCTTGGGAGAAGCAGCGCTATGCAGAAGAAAAGAGATCCTTTTTCATGGTGCAACTCCTGGGCTGCATTTTGTTACAAAGCAGTTTCTCCTTTCCTCCTTACCTCACATCTTCTCCTTAACTCTTTAGTGAAAGGTCATGGGGGAAAACATGTGAGGGTGACCGTGTCCTGTGAATTTGAATGAGCTCACATACGCCACATAAAAGTGATGTTTGAAGCGTGGTGCTGAGGCTTTTCCTGCATAAGATTTCCTTCTCATGTCCAAATCATTTGAAGGCTTATATTTAATTCACACAGAAATGTGTTAAGTGTTAAAATTTATGTGTAATTAATCTACAACATATTTGTCAACTGCTAATAGGCACTATCTTATTCTTGAAGTGTGTGTTTATGCGTTATTGTTGCACTTAAGTAAGGGAATGATCATATAGGCTTTTTCACATCTTACCAAGGTTAAACCAAGGTTTTATTTCTTTACACCACAAAATTACCATAGATCTCACTGAAAGAACATTATATTCAAAAGCCAATGAAAGGCTGTTAATAAGGTTTAGTAAAAATGTACTATACCCAAAGGCAGTCATAATTATGGCTACCCAGAAAAACACAGCTCAAAAGAAAAAATTATGCAAAATGAGAGACGCATCAATGTTTTCAAACACAGCAAACTGGTTACCCCAGCAAAAGACAAATGTGCCGGCCTCGATATGAAAGCATGTCCTTTCAAGGCCCCCATATCGTGCCACCAGTTATGAATATAGCTAGAATGAAAACAGAGTTATGCCTAAATGGCACAGAAACACCCAAAATGTCTGGCCAGAAATTGGCATCAAATGTTCACCACAAAATACTAAAGTAAACAATGTCAAAAATATTCATGTCATATTCATACAGATAATCTGCGTCTCCTCTGTCCTCTGTATAGAACTTAAAACATATTACTCTTTGGAGAATACATGACATAGTAATGTGGGCAGCTTACAATTTTTGACTTAATTTTTTTCTACACATTTCTAACAATATGCAGGTGAGCTGGTACTGGGGACTCTCTTCATTACTTCTGCATTGCAGATCCACCTGTAGCCTTGCAGTCACACCTTACTAGGGGACAGAGGCAAGGACTTATGACAGCTCCTCCACTTTTAACAATTTGGAACATCCTTAATGATTATGTCCACTGTAGTTTGTGAATGCAACAGCCAGCCCAGCAGGAGAAGGGCTTTTCCCAAGAAGTGGACCCTCTTATTCCCAGCAGGGGATCTCTTATGCAAGCTGGATTTTTGTCCTACTTTTATTTTATAATACATTATTTACCATGGCAGCTGGGTGTTAATGTTGAACTTACACATCACATTAAGCAATGGGGAGGATTTTTTTCCAGTAGCTGTAAATATTTTTACAGTTAGTGCATTCCTCAAGAACATAAATCAGGAGAAGGATGCGAGCCCTAGCTGGTTTGTTTTGGACAAAACTTGGGAGAATGGTGGAGTTTGATTCTGGGGTTTGGCATTTTGAATATAAACCTGATTGGCCTACCACAACCCCATTAAAAGGCCAACAGGGCCCTAAGCTTCACATTCAGTATCTTAGACACTGCTGAGACAAAGCTGATGAACCTTTTGATAGTGGCGTGTTTTTACTCTGATGTCCAGTATTCACAAAATTAAAGTAATTGGCCCACCAAAACATAACCAGCAGGCGAAAGAGTACCCAAGCTTCAAGCAGCAATCTCAGACTCCGTACATCAAACACACACACACACACACACACACACACACACACAGAAGAACCTGTCATGGTCACTGCTTACAATGCAAACCGTTTCATGAGTTTCTGTCAGACATTCTTTTCGTCGCATGATGAGAAGGTCATGACTGGTGTGAGGATTTTTTTCTTAGCTAAGAATCCGCATAGCCCTGTATCTGTCAATCAGAATATCTGTCTGCTGCAGTTCAGACAAACAGCAAAGCTGACATCTCCTCCTCTCCCTCCACAGTGTTTCACCACCCTCCTCATGTATTTCCCCCACACTCCATGTTACAGATGCCCTTTTCCATGAACATCTTCACCCTTCACTCCTTTCCTTTACTCCCCATTGAAGTTCTAGGAAACTAGATCCAAAGAAGGATATAAAACTGAGATGTGAAGATGTGATAAATGAGTAAACAAAGTTTGATTTTCAGGACATATCAGACTGGCTGGGAGTGTACGTCTCACTTATTAATAATCAGAACTGTAACTGTTAACTATCTTACACTAGCAAGCATCAGTAAAACACTAGTAGCACATTAATATCTGGCTAACATTATATTGATCAAAGTAATATAGCTACCTCGGCCACAGCCTCACATCTGTCCACTTGAGGTAAACTCCCCCTTTTCGTTTGTCTTGCTCCTCTGCCCCGTATGTATATACGTAATACAGAAAATATGGAACAGAACGTGTCCCATATAGTTCAATATGGAATGTATTTTTAACTTTCCAGATATGGAACGATTCCTTGCAGTCGGCAATCCTGCTGGTCAGCCCCAGCAAACCAGTAAATCTTAACAAAGGGCTGCTTATAAGATCAACAGGCTTTTGTCCCAGTGGCAGAGCTGGAGGACCCAGGCACAAGACATTTGGAGGCAAGGCAGGATACACATTTCATTATATTTACAAAAGTCAGGTGTCATTCCGTGTCATTCAATAGCCTATACTCCACATAGTCAGAGTCTGAAAACATTGACAGTCTTTAGAGAATTAAACCCATTTACCTTTTAAACTGAAGCCAGCGCATAAATATTCTTCAGAAAGCCTAACATTGTGTCATTTGAACCTCTCAGTTGATTACTTTTGTTTTCCCTCCATTGCAGCTGCTTCAGGGCCCACTTAAAATGCATAGCCTACAAATGTTGTTTCCAATTTTGAAACAAGTCTTTCCATGTATAAAGATGGTGTTGACATATGGTGGTGACAACAGTATATCAATATAATAGCTCTAAGTTAACAGAAATGAGAAACCTAATAGAATCTATGTGGCAAGTGGATAGTGAAGAAGGAGTCTTCAGGGTTACAGACAGACACTTGCTTTCATTGTTTTATTTGTCTTTAAAATGTATTTGACATCATAGTCAATATTGTTGTTATAGAAATTATAGTCACTATTGTTTAAAATTCACAGTATTCATTGTAGTAATGATACCCGTGCTCCCTTTTCTGATTATGCTTATTTATTGTTGATCAGTTTGAAATTAATCACATTCCTTATAAAATATTTATATGTTGGTGATCTGGTTATCATTTATGTAATATATAAAATATAAAATGGTAAAAAGGTTTTAACATTCAAATTCAATAACTTTTCATCAAGAGTAACACTTTATTTTGGGAGATATTTTGTCCAAATTCTTCAGTCAGCAACATAATACATTTGATGGAGTTATACTCATTATTCAAGGCATTAATTAATCTTTTTAGGGCATATGACCTTATGTTTTAATTGTTTGTTGTTGTTGTTTATAAATAGATAAAGAGATAGAACTGAAGTAGGGGACAGCGCGTGCATCGTGGAAACCTGTCATAGCAAACAAATCAATGAAGCTCCATTCCTTTTGGTCAGCTGTAAATTAAATGCCTTTTAATTTAAAAGTGCAGAATATGGTATATGATAATATTTTGCTACAGCACCACCCAGTTGAAACTACTCAGGGATGATAAGTAAACAAAGAATCAATTTCTGTTGGGTATTTGCAAGTTGTTGCTGTCACCGTGGTCTCATCCAAACCAGGTAAGCTTAATCAGCGCAGCTCCCTTCCTCCTAATGATTTTCATGTTGATGGATGAGACTGCCTACAGAGCAGGGCTTGTAGGTATGCTAAAGGTCATCTCTCTAATCTAAAGGGTTTGTTTGACAATAATATAACAAGAAATATGTTTTTGAAAGTCAAGATCATAATATACTCTAAAAAAAACATGCTGTGTTACTCAAATTGTTTTTTTGGTATGAAATGCCACAATGATTCAAAACTGATTCATCTATACTTACATGGCCTTTGGGTTTTAAAGTAAACTGCCTTTCATGAAATATACAGGTCACACAGGACTGACCAGGTCACTTATCTTTATGACAGGTTTTTGTGCTTGAATACACAGTACTTAAAACAGATAACTGACCAAGTGAATTACCCTTGGCTCTGACCCAGAGAGTGATGCACTGGTGAAGTCACCATGAACCAGGATCATCTGTGATTGGGGAAGCATGGCCAGGGAGAGAGGGGGAAGTGGGAAGAGAGCAGAAGGGGGACAAATGACTATGGATCATGCTGTGGAGCAGAGCTGTTGCTCAGTGGGCCAGAGTTGCAGTGAGATGTCTTGCTATGACAGATGCTTCTCCTGAAAATGTATTACTGCACTGGACTTGCCACCATCCGAGTTCTGCTGAGCGTTGAAGGGAATACCTGACTAGAATGCCTCAAGCTCTCTCACTGTCAACATGTTTTTCTTGCAGCCTGCACACACATGCACACACTTTAATATGCCTATCACATGCAGAGGCAGACATATGCTCACAAATATACAAAACTTCATCCATCTATCCAAATAAAAACGCACACACACACACACACGGACACGCACATATGCACATGCACACGCACACATGCACACGCACATGCACACACACAAAACACAATAAAAAAAATAGAGGGAAGACATTTCTTGCTTCAGCATCAATCCATATTTTGATAAATCCTCCACATTTGTAGACCCAAATATGTCTGCTCCCCTGATGCAATGTTTGCTGAATGGATTTGCTCTGTATTATCAACTCTCTTACACAGAGACTATTTGCCTTTTCTCTCCCTGTATTTATTCTGTTTTCTGTTGTGTATGGGTGGGTTCCAAATATGACAGAGAAGACATAAGGCTCCTTCACTTTTAATTGAGCATTTACACAAATTACACAAACACACAAAAGAGAAAATCAGATTCCACTACTCTGCATGCTTTACTTCCCGGGTTTTGCATAAAACAAATGCAATACAAACAAACCAATTTACTGCATAGTAGCACACAGCCCAAATAGTCTCTCAGTGCCAGGGCAAGGCTATGTCATGAGCAGCTCTCAGCATTCCAGTAATTTAAAGTGGAAAATTTTCTCATAAAACACTGGTCAGCCATCACGCCTGAGGAAGGCAGGGCGACGCCAAAAAGAGCAAACTTGTCAGCAAAAGTCAAGTTGTTTTTCCTCATAATATCCCTGAAGCCACATATTTAGCAAAACTAATCAACTAAACTTTCTGCGGCGCGGTTATAGATTGTGATGGAGCCTGAGAGCGCAATGTTTTTTGTTAGTGGCTTTCAGATAGTTAAAGAGGGTCTTAAAATGTCCTCACAGAACCTCGGATTCATGTGGGGAAGTCTCATTTGAACCGGTGTGTGTTAAAATGCTACTCATGTTTGTGTGGCTCTCAGGATTGATGAGGTTTCGGGTATACGTCCAGAACCTTTGCGCCAGGAAAACAATGGATTGCTGCTGCAGGTGCAAGGGAGGGAAGCGACAGACCTCGTATGATGGAGTCAAACTGATGACTGCGGTACCGGCTGATGGCTGAGAGGTGGG
>OMLB01044073.1:0-16413 GCA_900302555.1 Myripristis jacobus | reverse complement strand
TCTGGACAACGTGGCAAAGGGTTAAGCATTCGTCCACGATCACCTTCTTTCTTCCGCCACCAACCAAAAAAAGTATGTTAATCATTTTGGATATTTTCTCTTTGGTAAAGAAGGTAAAATTGTTGGGAGTTTTTTGCATATGCCAGCTAATCTTCAGCAAAACAAAATATAATATGTTAATAATACTAAATAAGTCAGTACCTTATAACACATGTGTAAATAATGAATAAATAAAATAATTTAAAAATTCTTCTGTCCAAAATAAATAATATTGTAATTTCCAAATAAGCTCATCATGATATTCTTTAAAATACCATAGCCATATCCAACCCTGTGCTGATCCAAGCCAGTGTTTGCACTAAAATCACCACCAATGTCATGAAAAGAGATTTACCATCGACGACACCACCATTTCTCTCCAGGTTGTGACAGCGTCGGCATTCAGACGAAGTTGCTTGCAAAATTATGATCCAAGTAAAGTTCCACCTCCTGGCTGGAGAAGCGCTCTCGTGTTTGCACACAAAACAGGCACTGAAAGCCACGGTAAGCCGTCCTAATGAATGCAGCCAACAGTGTGCTGGGCTAACTGGCAATTAATGGTGCTGTCACACTCGGGATAACCCCATTAGTGATAAAAACAGAAAGGCCCGATATGAAAGAGGAAACGGCAAACTGAAAATGCTGGAGCAGTTACCTATGCTAACTCACACTAACCTTGCACTAATAAAAAATGTACTAAGATAACAAAAAGAGACAAAAAAAAATCCTCCTCCTTCTTCTCTTGCATAATCTGGGTGTGCACTGTATCTGTATTATGTAAATCTTCTCTTTAGTGTGCAGAGCCATGCTTCTTTCAAAAGTATCTGAGGGCACTCATGCAAATAGAAGTCCTGTAGGTGCTGCTGAAACTGACATAGGCATGTACTGCAGGGGTGTGGAGCACGCCACTGTGTCACCGAGTTTTTATTTACTTTTTCAACCTTAGGAGGGTAGCTGCACGTGCTGGGATTTGATATACTCAAATAATTAGGGGTCCTGCTTGGAACCCCATTGGATTTGCTGGAATTATTTCATGTTCTAGATATCGTGGAAGCTGGGACGTTTCCAGTTTAAACCTCCTAGTTCCCACGGGGGATGTGTTTGAGAGCTCCACTTGGTCAGTTTTAGTGTGTTCATTGCTCACTATCATCCAAAGCATTATTCCACATTTTTTGGTTGGACAAAAAAAAAGTTGGTGGTGCCCAAATTTAAATGGTACACTCAAATAAAATATTACACTTAGTGTGTTTGTTTACAGTTCTCTCCTCACAGACCTTTTTTTATTTTTATTTTTTTTCCACAGCCAGGAACGTGCTTTGACATCATTTGCTGTTTCTCTGGAGGTTCAGAAATCAAACCTGAGTTTACCGGTGTGACTTCCCACTGGGAGGGGAGAGTAGGATTCCCTACTGTTATTGTTTAGATTATTAGGGGTCTAAGCACTAAGAGCTGAAAAATCATCAAAGACCTCATTCTATCATTTAGCCATGGATAAGGGCTGGATGGTGTCATAGGCCCAGTCCCAGTGTCCACCCTAAGCCCTGGGCACTGAGCCTTCACAATCTGCCTCATGCCTTGGTGTGTGAGAGAGTTACTTTAAGGGCTTGAAGGAGCATAAATATGAAGAACATAGGACAGCACACTGTGACATCATGTTACCTTGACGACAAGACACCAGCTGGCGCTACCTCCTAATATAATTATTCATATTTTTTATCCTTGAAACTTATTCCCTCTAACATAACCATTTTCAGAGAAAGTCAACTTTCTGCTTCATGATAAAGTCTCAATAAGCTGAAAGTTGCTGTTTCAATTGCAAAACAATCAGTTTATTCTTCCATATGTGCTTGAATTCTAGGTATTTACCTAGATATTCTATGAAGCTGATTAAATGTCTATTTTGATTTAATAACTGTGTTACCAATACATCAAATACACCGATACCATTATATACAAATATCGTGTTTTATTTATCATAACTGTTTCAAATGGCATCAAGTCATGTTTCTAAACTAATAACCAGAAAAATAACACTTGTTTGAGCAAATTAGACATTATGGCTTGATGGCTTCAATTTTACTGGCATCAGAATTACAGAAGAATTAATTTTCTGCCACCTATTTTCTCAAGAACAATTTTTGGACTCTAGCACCAAAAAATTCTTAATCCTTTTAACCCAATATCACAGCTTCCCATCATGATTTAGGGTCACAACATGATGGATTGTGGAGGATTCCCTCAAGCAAAGTCTGCAGGATTATGGACTTGGGGCAGGTGTTCATAAAGGGCACAAAAAGTCAGTGAGAGAGCCTTCACATGCTCATCGGTTTCTCATCCCTGAACCCCCATGGACTTGTCAGAACACACCTCAAAGTCTGTGAGTCTGTGGGTGCAGACATTGGGTCTGAGCCACAGTCTGCTCACCATGCCCTCGCACAAAGCACTCCCACAACCAATAAACTAAAAAAAAGGCCTTCTGTGAGGCCTATCGTGAAGTGGACTGCACAACATGAAAGGGAAAAAGACCACTCGAGGCAACCACTGACTGGAAAGAGCTGCGTAAGAAGGGAAGTGCAGCACTATGGTTTTAGCTTAGCTCACCTGTAATTTTAGCTTCTGAATCTGTTGTGCGTTGGGGTTGATGCTGCACTTCCCACGACTTGGCATCACTTTCTGGAGGAGTCTCCCTGAGGACTGCTGCCCTGCAGGGTCGAGCCAGGGAATTCAAGTACTCTCAGAGGAGCCATTTCTTCTCCCTGGTTGTCTGCTGCAATGCCTATTGACTTTTCGCCTACCTCCCCTATTCCACCGAGAAAGTCTGCTTCAGGTTTTTTGAAAATAAAAAAAATTCTGTCTTGACTCTCCCGGTGTTGCTGGCTCACATTTGGTACCCAAACTGGAAAGCCTGCTGCAGTCCACTTATTTAGCTAGCCACTACTCGGCAAAACACTTGTCATTGTCGGCAGGATTGAATCATTGCATTGGAACCCCACCGAGCCATCACCTGAGAGAGCAACATGGGAAACCCACAGGCAATGACAGTGCCATTTTACTGGGGCAGACTGGGTTCCCAGATTCAAAGGGCCTGGCTCAGGACAAGGACCAACCCTACTACTGTACTGTACAACTACTGTACAACTGCACCAACTTTAATATTTCAACAGCTGGATAAACTATATGGTGATGTCAGTTGGCTTATGGGGCCCCATCTTGCGTCAGAACCCGTTATTTGGGGATTTAGCATTGTGTAAGAGGCATTCCCCTGCAAAAGTTGCTATCTTGCACACCTGCCTTTATCCCTAAAACACCTGCACCCGTTATATTATGCATAGGCGTGGTTTGGGCGTTATGCCAATTAAACCAATCAGTGTGCCAGGTGCTACTGCCTTTAAGAGCAGGATGCGCAATCCCAAATCTGCAAACTGAAACCCATGATGGAGAGAGGAAGGTCGCGATTTAGTACTATCTCTGCCATTTTCTCAGGGGTTCAACTGAGGCTAAAGCAAGGTGGCTTTTTATAGGCGAGTTAATTGGGGAGGGCATGTGCACGTCCACATGTGTCCAAGTGGACGTGCATTGAAGCCGCCTGGGTGCACTCTTGTAAAAGCCCAAATGGGATAGCGGGTGGTTTTGAGGACCCGCTATCCGCTTTCCCTAACATGTGTGGTCAAGATAGCAATTGTAGGGAAAGCACATAAACACGCCCACGGGCACACCTCCAGGCACAAATAAAGGAGTTGGCATAATGTATAGCGGGTAGTGTGGCCGCAAGATACCGTTTAGGGATAGTGGAAGCTGCTAAATGCGTAATTCACAGGTAGTGGGTCATGGCAACGGGTAACGCAGTGTGAAAGATAGAGCCCATAGTATTTTTGATGATGGACAGAAGCCTGGTGAAATGCTGCAAAGTTTTATCCTGCACCTAAGGGAGCTTAGCCAGATGCTCCTCAAGTGTAACCCACAGGATCACCAGCGAGCCAGTCAACAGCCATGCAACCAATTTGTCTTAGGCTTGAGATATGGCTGAGCACATAAGTTGAAGAGACTTTGAAGGTGTGACAGACTCCTCTCTCCCCTCTACTGTTACCTTTTGTTTCTGCTTTTGTCAGTCTTGCAGATAACAGAGCAGATTGGACACACCAGGGCCCAGAGTGGCCTCCGCCTATATAAGACCAAAGGGCAGCAGCTCTTTCACTTTATCTTTCTCTGCTGCAGACGGCACCTTGTTTCTTTTTGTTCACAGCTTACCACACCATGCCCCACACACTCCCTCCATCTACTCACCCACATTCACCACTGATCCTCCCTCTGCCATCTCACACTATTATGTCTCTGTAATATTAATGTAGTATTTTTGCTGATTATATTTTTTGAGTTGCACACTGTGGTGTGTTCCTTCTTTGTTACAGCCTTTGAGCTAGATTGTAACAAATGGGTGCTCATCCGTTTCCTAAATTTGATTGAAACGTTTTTGGCTTTTGCAGGTTTGTAGAGCCTTTTCATCTGGGATCTGTTGAGGTTATACTCATTGTTTTAATTGGCACTGGTTGTAGCATGTTGTGTTTATTGCGGCTGGTCTCTTGGACAGTTGGCTTAATTAAGCTGGTTGAGGAGATTGCAGTGCTTCTGTTCTGGCTGTGTAACGAATTGGTTGGTTATAGGGGAATCCCTCTGTCTCTGCTTCTGCTTCTGCTTTTTAGTTTGTGGAACTACTGGGAGACAAATTTGTTAAGATCAAGTTTTTGCAAAATTAGACTTGATTTTGGCCAATTTGTCAAGCGCTGTTTTGTGCATATGATCAAGGGAGATTATGTGTTTTATGCCTGTGCATAACACTGTTTGGTGACAGTTTGGAGCAGATGTTTCCCCCCTTGAAGGCTGTGGGAGTGTGTTCCACTTTGAGAAATACATGCATAACTGTAGTGTTGTGGAGAAGTGGTTAGAGCAGTGTCTTGGGAGCACAGCCGGGGGAGTTACTGTGTGGCAGTCACTTCACCGTCCCAATTGTATTCAGTGTGTAAGTACTCACTGCAAGCATCCACGTGAAAACTCGGGTCCAGTTAGATTTCTGGACTGATAGTCGGTGGAGAGGCTCCATTGGTCATGTCAGTGTCTGGGAGTGTGTGTACTGGGTTGTGGCCACTATAGTCGTCTTGATTACCAACTTGTGTGATATCAATGTTTTGTCAAGTGATGCAGAAGAACCAGGGGTAAATTGACTTGACCCCCCACAGCATTACTAATAAAATCATCTTTAACATTTGAGCAACAAAAAGTTGTTGATGTTACAGTTGGAATATGATGAGAAGCACAGGAGAAGGGAAGCACAGCTGGAGAAGGCAAAAGTGGATTGCATTATAAATTAAGGCTCATTGGTTAAGGTAAATTGACTCTGCGTAATGTGCCAGAAGATGGCAGTTTGGGTTCTTCTAGTTCTTCTCTTTTTTATCCCCTTAGGGGGATAAGGGGTATAAGGTTTTGAAGTAAATTCAATCACTGAAAATGGCTTTGTATATCAATCTGAGAGAAATATAATAACCCACATAATGAAAAATGCAAATGTGTATAATGCAACACCTTACAACTAATAGGAGCATGGATTACAGAAACATTTGACATTTTGCATTATCTAAATTAGCAAAAATTTAAAAGGCTTTCCAGTATATTATACCTGACACTACCTAAATTGGAATAAAGGCATGAGGCTCAGTGTGTGTTGTACCACAAAAATGCTGATTACATAATAAAGACACAAGTCTCTCCAGGGTCTTAATACCACAAAATACCTAAATGAGAAAGCAACAAGACTTTCTAGTGTGTTAATTCCACACATGAGAGTAAAGGCACAAGACTTTCTGGTGTATACCATACAATAAATGAGAAAGACACAAGGCCTCAGTGTGCTATAATCCTCTTTTTTTTTTTTAATCAAAGACTTACATGTAATTTCTTCTCTTCACCGGTCCTCATACAGCGATGATGTCCAGAGATTTGGTATTGCATCTGTAAGAAAAGCAGCATGCACTCTATTTAGCAAATGCACCCACTTTGAAATGTTATTTTCATAAACCCAATATCATCTCTGTGAGATAAGATTGTACTTATTGTACATTCACAAGAAGGATTTGTCATTGCTTGCAATCATTTACCTCAGTTTTTCATCAGGTTGTCGGATGGAATCTGCTTGCAGGACCTGCTTGCTGCTGCACAAATTAGAGTATTTATGGGGCTTTTGTGTGCTGTTTCTACATTGAGAAGATAATAACACACACACAACACAAAAAGAGGTCAGCAATTGAACAAAAATCAAATATAATATCTTTTTTCTGTGTGTCTTTCTCTTCCACCTCCTTCAAAGTTTAGTTTTATTTTGATTTAGTTATTTTTTTTTCCAACTCGGCTGTAGTGGATGGAGGAAGTATGAAAGTGATCTTGGGCTGTGGCTGTATTGTTGCATCTGGAGTAATCAGAGCAGCGATGTGGTCTTCTTTGTGGATTCTTAGCTACTGCAGTGTGTCATATGCCATGAGACTATATTGTATGGCTGAGCATTACGGTTTAGATGGCCATGAAGCTAAAACTTGACCTTGTGAGCTTTGGCCTCAGCAAGTCTTGCTATCATTAATTCTGTATCCAGTGACTTCCTAACGTCATGCCTGATGGAGAGAGCAGCGGGTGCAGACAGCCTGCCTTGTGACATAGTTGACCCGGGGTATGTTTTAATAAGTTTCAGTGATGGGAAAACCTTTCTCACCTATAGCTCCTGTCACAAGGAGAGTGAAAATCTGTGTGTGTGTGTGTGTGTGTGTGTGTGTACATACACTCCAATCTATGGCAGCGTTCATCCATTCATCCGGCTTTCCTCCGTTCTCAGTGCTCATCATTATGTCAATGGAGTAGAAAAATCCATACAGCTCCTACAACTGGGTTGGATGAAGCGGCCAACTTCAACACCAGATGCCTGGAAGACAGCATAGGGTGCAAATACACACAGCACCCCCACCACTGTTGCTGCATCTGGAGGACAGGGATGCCTCAGGAGGAGCCTTTACATAACGAAAAAAAAAGAGTCAAAAGTGGAAATTACCATTGACTACAGGCATAAAAATGGCCATGAATGAGTTGTAGAGGCTGTAACAGAAGAGAAAAGCTACAGAAGCCTGGCACAGAATATTGACTCAAAAATAAGAGCTCCTCTGTCTCAGAAAAAATGGCTGAACCTGTCACTTTAATTGTGGGTGACTCCATTATTAGAAATATAGGTGGTAAGACCATCAAAACACATTGTCTCATAGGCGCTACAGCCCCTGCCATAAATGGAATAATTCATCTGTTAGTGTCTGATCATGCTGAAATTAATCAATTCATTGTGCATTTGTGAAGCAATGACACCTGCAAGTACAGAAATAAGATTTATCTGAGCTGCTCATTAACCTCAGCCAGCTGGAAGTTCAGTTTTCTATCAGTGGACTTTTACCAAACAGAGGAATTAAAAACTTTAGTTGTCTCCTTGGATCAAATACATACAGTAGTTTTCCAAAACTTGCAGCTTTAAAGGGATCAGCTTCATTGATAACTTTAATCTGTTCTGATTAAAGGATGCAGACACTTAATCAGGGCAGATAGTTACCGTCCCAAAAGGGCAATTTCCCTTTGTTCTCTGACACCCTGCAGATGCAAAATATATTTGTCAGCTGGAACCAAATTGTTTCTTTCAGAGTGATGCCACAGGAGAACCTTTTCCGGTCCCACAAAAGACCTTTCTGACTACGGTTCTTGAAAGAACCATTTTTCTAAATGGTTCAAAGGTGCCTTTAAGAGCCATAAAAAAAAAAAACAGTTCTTTGAGGAGCCAGCAAAAGCTCTTCAAAGAAGAGAGAGGAGAAAAGATGCATAGAGCTGGCAGTTAATTCTCATTTCTTAAAGGGAGAAAGGTGCCAACTTCATAGTGGTACTTAAAACAAGATACAGCATTTGCTGAGGGTTCAAGTACAAATTGTACCTCAAACAAGAGGGCGATCCAGGCACTCCAAATATCAGGAAATGTAACAGTGAAGAAGGAAATATCAAAACGTCTTTATTGTAGAGGCTAAATCCTTAAAAAGCCAGACATATTCACATTGGTTTTGGGGTTCAAAAAAATTGGTTTTGAATACAATTGCTGTGGTGACAAAAAATTTGGAAAGTAAGGTGCATGTTGAAAAAACTAGAATCACCCCACAAGTTGAAGATTTCTCAGATTATCTTCCATTCACTGTCATGATGTGGTGAGTTAAACGTTCCTCACAGAAGCCTCTGCGTGACTGGAATTGCCAGGCACAGACAAAAAAATGCAGATCTTTGTTCTTTTGTTTCATTATTTGCTTATTGGCTGATTGGACTGAATGCAAACTAGACTGAATACAATATCCTGCTTGAGCGAACCAGCTACCACAAACACTTATTGTTCTTGTTTTTTACGCTTATGTATCATTACTTTAGTTCAAGGAGTTGGCTGTTATCTGTGCCGGTACAGAGAAGACTTTTTCTTCATTAGAAATAACTCCAAAATCAAAAAGTGAATATTTATTCATTGAAAGCATTCCACAGTTGTGTAAAATTGTTTGCACAATGAGGACTGTGAGAAAAAAAAAAAGTCCAACATTAGGCATATTCACATATGCACTTGAAGATTGGAAAGTGCAGATGGAAAATTACCTCTAGCAACTTAAACGATAACTTTAATGAAAAGTCTGTTGTGCTACATTATTTGCAAAAACGTTAAAGGTTACTAAAACATGAAATGCATGTTTAGATGATAAGTAAAATTCCATTTAATTACACTCAATTTAATATTAGGCTTTGTATCAAAAGCAGAGAATGAATTTCACCAACTGAGTAAAGTATTTTATCTGAAAATCATTCATCTGATATTACCATCACCTCAACACATCTGTAAATGTCACTCAGGTTCTGATGTTCCTGTTTCCACGAGGGGCTCCTCATTGCATTTTAAGACTGTGCTATCAATTTGTTTCCTGGATTTTCTTGTGCTGTTTCTTGTGACCTTTCCTGTAATGACACGATTTTCCTAATGTCGTACGCCATGCAAGCCCCAGCCAGTCATGAAAAGACACAAGTGGATTTTAATTGCTTCCCACATACAAGGGTAAATTGATACAGTAAGACGTGTGTGTGTGTGTGTGTGTGTGTGTGTGTGTCAGAGAAAGATAGAGTGTGTTCGCCTAATGGTTTAAGGAAAAGCAAAGCAATAATCAGCATGGACACAAGGGCAGGTGTTAACCTTGTTTGGTGCAAGGCGCGGTTTTATAACTAATATAGGCATAATAAACAGTGCATGCAGCACCAGAAATACTGTCTGGCACTGTGCTAACATCAGTGGCATGTAACAACATATTTTCAATGGTTTGTGAAAGTGTCACATAATATTAAACCCGTGATGTCTGAATTCTCTTTGTCTTTGGGCAGCAGGAACGTGTGGAGTTGATTTAAATTAATAGAGTGCCACTTATGTTGTGGTTGAAAAATCCCAACAAGGGCATCTCGTTTCAGGACACGAGCTACAGTACAGCAACATCTGTGTAAATGTCTTTCACTTTAGGAAGACATTTATGCTTTTTCCACTGCACTAGTAACCCAGCCATGTTAGGTATGCGCAAACACTATCCTCTTTTAAAACTAGAGCGACGACATTCTCTTTTAGTTGCTCCTTTCAGTAGCCTGGTTCATTGGTCTTAATCACTATTTTATCCCTACCTTTTTTAATGAAATTTTAACTCACTTTTTGGCTCAGTTGGTCTTGGTTATTTGATCTATGTTTATTTGATTCCCACCTTTTTGATGGTTTCAGTTTACATGTCTTGTTTTTTACTGGTCGGTTGCTCATGTGAATTATTTTATTTATGTGTTTCTTTTAACTGTGTTTATGTATGTCTGATGTTCACATAGTTTTCGTGGCTGCCATTGTGCTTTCCACCTGGAGTGAAACGTGCTATATAAATGAAGTTTCGCATGTTTGCTTTGCTTGTATATTGGACAAGTGCATCGGCAAAAATGACTTTAATTGTACTTGTACTTGTATGAGGAACGTTGAGCTGACACATTTATCTAGAGTTCATCCATAAATAAAAACTTTTGGCTTAAGTGCAATAAGCAAGCGACATACAAGGCTCTTCAACTTTGTGCGTAGCTATGGAAAAAAGGATTCCATTTTTCCACTTCTAAAAAAGGCACAATAGTTCAGTGGTTTGCCTCACACTAAAAGAGTCCTGGGTTTGGATCCCAGATTTTCTCCTGTAGGCATGCAGGTCAGGTGAACTGACTCTAAATTTCCCCATCGGTGTGTGTTTGTGTGCCAGTGTCTTTAGATTTCTGTGTCTCCGACGAGTTTTATAGTAATAAATGATGACAGTGCATAACAGCACACCAGATATTGTAAAATACTCATTAAGAAACCTCACTAAATAACACCCACATTCATCTTTCGTGACACCCAGTCAGAACGGTTGTTAGAGATGCTATCTCATCGTAGGCATCCATCATCCTATCCTTTTTTTCCTCCTGAGTCATTATCATTCAGAAGACCTGATCTAGAGCATCATCACATCTCACCGGGGTGTGCTGATGTTATCGTTTGCTACAGCTGAAGGACAATACACAACACTGAAGATTAGCAGAGATTAAAAAAAAATCCCAATTAATGAAAACTTGAGTGGCAGAGAGTTTGAATTTAATCTTTCAATGAAGGATATTTCAGGTACTTCATTGCAGCATGTCAGAGTTTAAGAGACTGTGGTGCAGGCACGCTGTATTGAATGAAGTATAGTGATGGAGTGTACTTGTCCTTGGGGTCTGATGAGAGCTTAAGCAAGGATGAGAACAGCAGCAGTTGTCCCTGTTTGTTGTGCCCAAACAGTTATTTTGCAAACTGTTACCGAAATGACAGAATGCACTTAATTCAAGAAATGATGATGAAAATCCACAAATGCAAAGCTTCAGTTTGAAGAGTGATATCTCAAATACAAGCCGAATTCTTTTTGTGATGCAAAACGGAAATCAACCACGTAATGGCAGTGAGGAAAATGTACAAATTGTGTGTAAATGTGTGCTACTTAAATCTAAAAACCTATTACTATTACTAATTGCAGCCTGTGTGCTCTCCCACTGTACACATTTACTCAAGGACCTCTACGTTTGATGGGTACACTATCATGCCAGTGTGTTTCGAGAGTGCTTAGAAACCGTGCCTTTGTTCATCGATATCGGAAGAAATTTAAAAATGTGATCACTTAGCTAGGCACGAAGTAAAAAGGCCAGTTTTAGCATTTTTATATGCTCATGGCATTATCTGAAGATTATCTGATAAGACGGAAAAATAGAGGGGATGTGAAGACTGAAGAGTGATACTTTCAGTGTGTATGTACTGTAGGCTGTATCACTATAGACCATCTACAGTCACTACATTGGAATCTTCTCTTCCTTCCTTTCTTCATTTCTTTCTTTCTTTCTGTCTTTCTTTCTGTCTTTCTTTCTTTCTGTCTTTCTTCATCAATGTATCTATTGCAAAAACACTATGAAGTGTACAGTCTATGCGTATTTATATATATGTATACAATAGGACTGTGCAATATGGACAAAATTAAATATCACAAAATCTTTGACCGAATACTTCAATATCGATATTGTGACAATGTCATCAGGGTGACTGTTGGTGCTCTCAAAAAATATTTACATGATGAGATTTTTGATGAACAGTCATTATTAATGTGGCTATAATGACCAAGCAAGTGTTTTCAAATGCTACAACAGCTCGAACAGTCGAATAAGTTCACAAAACTGCATCCCTTTACTGGAATGCAGCCTTTATAACCAGGAAAATACAACACTGTTACCAAATCCCAGACAATGCTCAGTCTCATATCACGATATCGATATAATATCGAAATGTTGTCCAGTCCTGGTATACATGTGCTGACAGTTTAATTTAAAATAATTAACTTTTTTCATTTAGAAATGACAGTGGCTGTTTAGTGCTCTCAAAGTCCCCACTGCTCCAGTCGTTCTGGGACCTCGGGTAGGTTTTATTTGAACGATATTTATAGGGGAAGAATGCTGACAATCCACTGAAAACAGCATCTATATTACACTGTATCATCTCTCCGACAGCATACTGTAAGAATTGCACCACTGCCATGTCTATTTCCAGTAACAGACTAAAGTCCTTTTTGCACAGGACTAGTTTTACCTGGGGCACAAAACCCAAAATAATATAGCCTAACATAATTCCTGAGTTACATGAGGGCCCCAGATAATACTAGTCCCATTCGAATAGTGCTTTAGTGGGCATGCAACTTTGTGTCTCTGGCTTCTGAAAAGTCACATGCCTCATGCCCCAAAGTTATCGGAGGTATCTCCATCTCCCTGCAGATATAGTGTATTTAAAATTTAAGGTCTACCATTACTCATACATATAGAGGAAAAGATGCACCTCATAATTAGTGATGCTGTCATGACAGAGGACCTTGATGTCATATCCCTGTGTCCTCCCTCCCACTAATAATGACCCCGTGTCGGTTTCATCAATCATACAACTTGCATCATGCAGAGAAGAGAGAGAGAGAGAGAGAGAGAGAGAGAGACGATGATGCTCACTGAAATGTTCTCTTCCACTTTATTTATGTTGTATTACCACTTTTTGCTTGCCACATCTTGGGCAGAGTTACAAATATCCCTTTCATTCCATATGCAGCAAATCTGCTGAATATGCACTTTGTATAAAAAAATGCACTTTTGCACATTTAGCATACATATTTATTTTTGCCATTTTCTTGCACATTCATTGCATCTGACACCCGTTATTGTTTTTAGAGGGCTAAGTTGGAGCCCAGCTGTTTTTGTGTGAGGATTCTCCTTCTCCTGCTTTCAAATGATTTGTATTTCAGACATCTTTCAAGCTGAAATCTGTCTCTCTCTGCCCAGTGACACTCTGTGGAGGTGAACCACAGCAAAGACGGAGGGGCAACTCATGTGGGGAGTGATGGAGGAGAGAAATTGCCAGTAGCTGATCAGGTAACACAAATGCAAATATTTTATTTATTGAAGTGTTGAAAATTGAAAGTAAAATAGCATGGGAATCATGAAAACATTTTGACAGTGGGTTCACAGCAACTTTTGTGCACACGGCCAACATTGTGTATCTATTCAGGTTGTCCAATGATTTTCTTGTAGTGCTAGTAAATTTATCTGTGTGTGTGTGTGTGTGTGTGTGTATATGAGATTGCAGCTGAGGCATCTGTGTTGTTAAGTGTTTTTTTATTTCCCTCTAAAGAAAGACCAGTGATTTTTGAAAACCATATTTTGACACGTTTCAACTGCCGTCCGCACAGCAGTTGCAACGTTTATGCCAGCTTTACATTTTGGCCAGTAACTCCCACACCATAAGGCTCAGGCTCCTTGTTTTTGACAGTCTAACTGATGGGAAAAACACACCAAACACTACATGAGAACATTCACTCACGTACAAGCCGCGCACAAATAAATCATCTTGTGTGTGCTGCAAAAGGTTAAATAAAAATTCCACTTTGATTTCTCACTGACATAAATGTGTACACACACATACACACACACACACACATACACACACACACACACAAGTCAAGGATTTTTTTGCTGGCCCCGCAGAAGGCAGAGACAAGAGGCATAATTGAGTGGTTTTCCTTGGATCGATAATCCTGGACCATGGAGCATCAAGGACACCAGATTCTTAGGTCTTGCACATTCTTCTCCTTCTTCACGGCTCACATACACGCAGACATTCAAAGACACAAGCATTTCACAGAATTTTTTTTTTTTAAATCATGCGTAAGCACAAAACACACACACACACACACACACATTAACCCATTGCCAGAATAAAGTGTTGCCATTGTATGCTCGTGCAAACCAACAAATAGGTTGAAATGTCAACATCTCTGCGCCAAAAATATGTACACTATGTACATGTCATGTGACTGTACACATGAACACCATGAAAATTATCTTATTATCTGGTTTGGCCACTTTATTTTTCTTTGTTCACTCTGTTAGCCACCAAAACTACTTGGTTATGGTTAACATTACAAAACCTCGGCGAACATTTGCTGACACCAAAAACAAACATGGCACTCTCACAGGTCTGCAGAGGCAAATTCCTATTGATTGTCCCATCCAGCACCCCACCTACCTTCTAACATGGTGCTCTAACACCAGGGACAGAATTGGCCCACAAAGAATAATAAGAGGCTGCACCACCATGGACGTTTGTGGCCATTTTCTAAGGCAATCCAAATTACACCTTGGCTTCCATCTCTAACATTTTTATTCAAGTCACATGTATTATGTGTGTACCCAGCGCTTACAAAAGCTGAGGACACAAAGGCAAAATCCACAAAGTAATAGGTTGTCTTGTTAAAAAATCTAAATCATGACTCATGATTTAGGCTATTGTGTAAGAAATCTTACACAATCTTGATTGGACTGCCACAGTATAATGCAGACACAGCTCGGCTATAGGCGAAACTGTCTGGAACCCATGCTGTCTGGTTCCAAGCTGGTCTAACCAATTTGGCAAACTGACTGGTTAGTTTGGATGTTGCTGACGCAGTGTGGGAGGTTTATGTAATATCAAACTGCTACCGTGGCCTGCAGTTCATCTGCCTGCTTATTTATCTGTTTATTCCATGCCATTACAGTAATTAGGTCTTCATATTGGAAGCCACAGCAGCCACAGCAGCCCTAACAGGAGCTCAGAACAGCATGTGAGGACAGAATGATGGTAAATAGAACAAAAGCAAAATGGACTATCTACACAGCTTTCTATCTTTTTGTGAAGAAAAATAATTCAGAGGTCTGGCAACAGTGAATGCTGTAATTGCTCCCTTCAAGAAGCCCTTGCTCTGCCAGGCCACAATGGAATGACCTTTTTGTGATTGCAAACGTCTATTTCTGGTGAACCACTGTGGCAAAAGCCATGGCCTCCTCTTTAGAGTCTGCCTTGTTGTTATCATTCTAATTATTTAGCCCAATTCAACTGTTTTTGCGCCATCACCATTTTATTTATTTATTTGTTTTTCTTATTTCCATTTAAAGAACATGGAGTATATTGGCTGTGTAATTTAACTTATGTATTCATTATCCGGGTTGTTCTGATGTGTGTTGTTCATGCCGTGTCCTTGTTTTTAACATGAGTCATTTTGTTGTAGAAGAAGACATTCTGAGGCAGGCAGCTCAGATATCCACCATCTGGCGGTTCTTTGAAAGAGTGACAGTTTTCAGCATGTTTGAATTACTAATTCATTGTGGGAGTTGTTTTGTGACTTAAGGGTTAGCACATGCAAGTTTAATGCACAACTGCGTCACCTACTGTGTGAAAGTTTTCCACTGTATGCATAATGTGTGGAATTTAAAAAAAAAACAACACACACACACACAAGCAGCTGTGTGAATTCTAATAATAACATCTAATAATAACATTTGTCAATCAATCATCACCACACACAAATGTGACACATCTAGTGACAGGCAACAAGACCGAAAATAGAGTACTTGAGGATGTCGTCCTATTGTATCATTCAAACTAGTCCTCAGCTGTGAGAATGCCTGCACAAAGATGGAGCAGCAGTTTTTCACTTTTGTCACTTAAAGTTAGCACTTGTCCATCACAAATAAGATAACTAATAGGTTCATCATCTTTGGAATTTCTTTGCCTTGTAAAAGCTACCATCTGCATTATGTTAAAGCTGATAAGATGCGTCTGCTAAATATTATCTCTGCACATTTATGTTATTTGGCAATTCTGACAAAGCAAAGCAAGCTGACTGCTTATCGACTTGGGAGAACATTGCTCACTTTCCCATGCCCATATTTTCCCTGCTGCTGCAAGAAGTCAAAAGCAATCACAAGCTCATTCACAATGGCATACCATATAGTAACACCGCCTATAGATTAATAAATAGGAACAATGAGGTCTTTGAACAAAGCCATTGCCTTTGAGGTGAAGAAAACACTAATAACTGCAAAGAAAATGCTTGTGATTGCTGAGTGCATCAAATAATTGCTTGGCAATGTTTGGAAGTACAAATAGTATGCAATATAAAGAGCAGTAAGAGTCTGCGGCTGTTTTGAGCACTCTCTCTCTCTCTCTCTCTCTCTCTCACACACACACACACACACACACACACACCCACACACACACACACACACACACAAAGAGAATGTCAAAGAAGGAAAGAAAGAGATAAATGATTAAGAAAGATTAAAGGCTGAGTCTGAGTAAAGTTGCATTGAGTAAATTTACTGTGCAGAAAAAGATTATCACCATGTCCAAAGAAATGATTA